>JAODAL010010393.1:0-45000 GCA_025379985.1 Phyllomedusa bahiana | reverse complement strand
GTGTGCCCCTCACTGATGCCCCTTATACTAGTGTGCCCCTAACTGATGCCCCTTATACTAGTGTGCCCCTCACTGATGCCCCTTATACTAGTGTGCCCCATACTGATGCCCCTTATACTAGTGTGCCCCTCACTGATGCCCCTTATACTAGTGTGCCCCATACTGATGCCCCTTATACTAGTGTGCCCCATACTGATGACCCTTATACTAGTGTGCCCCTCACTGATGCCCCTTATACTAGTGTGCCCCATACTGATGCCCCTTATACTAGTGTGCCCCATACTGATGCCCCTTATACTAGTGTGCCCCTCACTGATGCCCCTTATACTAGTGTGCCCCTCACTGATGCCCCTTATACTAGTGTGCCCCATACTGATGCCCCTTATACTAGTGTGCCCCATACTGATGCCCCTTATACTAGTGTGCCCCTCACTGATGCCCCTTATACTAGTGTGCCCCTCACTGATGCCCCTTATACTAGTGTGCCCCTCACTGATGCCCCTTATACTAGTGTGCCCCTAACTGATGTCCCTTATACTAGTGTGCCCCTCACTGATGCCCCTTATACTAGTGTGCCCCAGTATGCCCCTTTAAATACAAGTGTGTCCTCACTGATCCCCTTATACAGTGTCCCCCCTCACTGATGCCCCTTTTTTCTAGTGTCCCCCACGATGCCCCTTATACAGGGGGCCCCTACCGATGCCCCTTATCGTTGCCCCTTCTCACTGATGCACCCTTAAAGTTGTGGCCCCTGCTGATGCCCCTTAAAATAGTGTGGCCCTCATTAAATGCCACTATACTAGTGTGCCCCTCACGATCCACTTAAACTTGTCCCCCAAAACTGATGCCCCCTTATATTATGTGGCTCCATACTGACCCCCTTATACCATTGGGGCCCCCATACTGATGCCAATTATACTAGTGTGCCCCTCCGATGCCCCTTATACTAGGGCCCCAATTTACGATCCCCTTAACTATGTGCCCCTCACTGATGCCCCTTATACTAGTGTGCCCCAAACTGATGCCCCTTATACTAGTGTGTCCCATACTGATGCCCCTTATACTAGTGTGCTCCTCACTGATGCCCCTTATACTAGTGTGCCCCTCACTGTTTCCACTTTACTATGTCCCCTCATTTTATGCCCCTTATACTATTGTCCCCTCACGTGCCCCTTATCATGGCCCCTCACTTGGCCACTTTACTAGTGTGCCCCCACGACCCCCACTTATACAATTCCCCTTTCACTGATGCCCCCTTAATTATTTTGGCCCCTCAAAAAACCCTTTATACTAGTGTGCCCCTCACTGATGCCATTTATACTAGTGTGCCCCTTCTCACTGATGCCCCTTATAAAAGTGTGCCCCTAACTGATGCCCTTTATACTAGTGTGCCCCTTTACTGATGCCCCTTATAAGGTGCCCCCCACAATTTACCCCTGTAAAATTTCCCCTTTCCCGATACCCTTATAATAGTTTGCCACACACAAATAAATGCCCCTCATTGTAGTGTGCCCCACACTGATGCCCCTTATGAAATGTGCGGGACTGGTGCCCCTTCAAAATGTGTTTTCACAATTACCTTACAACTATATATTGGGATGGTGGAAGCAGAGAGATTTCAGCCTTGTTAAAACCATCCTGGTAAAGACCAAGTAGCTTTGGCTCCCCCCTTTTCATCATAAATTTTAGGAAGGCCTGAATGACCATCCCCCCTAAGCCTCTAAAGTGATAGGAGCCTTACAGGACTTGGAACCAATGTAACAGTACCCCCGGGCGATTAAAAACCTACCTTTGAATCAGCTGCTGCACTTTTATATCGGACTAAAAACATGGACCAGTCATTTTAAAAACCATTTCTATTTGGGGGAAATTCAAAGATTGTGACTGTCAGTGGTCGCCTCACATGCTTGACCTCACAAGCCACAGTCATTGCACGGCCGTGTCACAGCTCCATGCACCGTCCAAGGAGAGGCTTCATCTTCTCTACGCAAGACCTACAGAATACCCAGCGACTCTTGTCATCAAGCTTTGACTGTCCCACGATGGTACCAGATAATTCTCTGCGGGGCCCAGGTTCTGACACAGTCATGGGCATCTAAGGTCCAGCAGAAACCCATCTCATCACGGTGCCAATTACCTGGGCCAACTGCATCTAACTAAATGACTCTACAGAGATTATGGTCAAATGTTTTCTAGGAAAATATGTGTAGAATTATTTCTACGAATACCGCCTGTAGGAGCATGTTTTTGAATCTCGGGTTTTAATGCGGGGTTTTCACTGTGATGCAATGGGGAAAACTGCATAAAAATGTCACAAAATAAAACCTAGGGGCAACATGTATGAAAACTGTCTAGGTCTAAAAGTCACTTTACTGCCCACAGCAACCAATCAGAGCGCCCCTTTCATTTTTCCAGAGCACTATATGAAATGAAAGGGGCGCTCTGATTGGTTGCTATGGGCAACAAAGTGAATTTTAGACCTCGACAGTTTTCATGCATGTGATCCCTAGACTATATTTTAGCTGAAGAGTACACCACACCCTGAAATCTGCCCAATAGGCTGTGCTAGTGTAAGGCAGCATATTAGGAGTGCATGCCCACTGTGCCTGTGTGCCAATTCATCCTCCCAATCATGATAAATGCTTAAAAGGTTAAAAATACACTGACATCATAAAAATATTTTGACAAGCAATATGCGACTATTAGGCTATGTCTACATAGCCCAGGTTCTCCATTGGATTTTTGGTGGTTTTTAGTGTTTAGAAACCTCTGAAAATCTGACGGAGAACTTTTCACATAGACTTTAAAGGGGTTTTATCGTTTCATCATTTGGCAGACGTTTATACTGGTTGCTAAGCAGAGCTTATGAAATGGCGGGACGTGTGTCTCCTCCCAGCAGGGAATGTCTTCACTCTGCAGATACATCCCAAAGTGTACGCATGAGAATTCATTCTGTGTGAGCTGGGGGAGGAGAGAGGTTCTCAGCTGTTGGAGACTAAGGAATCATTGGAAGTGAAAAGCTAAGTGTAACTCGATAGTGTAGATCTACATTTCTCGCTCTCTCTACTTACTTTGTAACTAGAATGGGCACTTGACATTCAGGAGTCTGGGAAAGATGGGTGATTTTTTTTTCTCTCTCTCACACACAGTGATATATCCTGCAGATTATTACACCTCTGACCTCTACAGATCTGCAGAACAAAACTATACGCTTTATCTGTTTGTGTTTACATGGGACTGCACAAGATCTCTCTCTCTGCTGCAGGACCTCTGATCGCTGTCAGTGAACGAACGCAGCAAACCCTGCACCGCACACGTCGACTGACTGCTGTCCGTGAACGAATGCAGCAAACCCCGCACCGCACACGTCGACTGACTGCTGTCAATGAACGAACACAGCAAACCCCGCACCGCACACGTCGACTGACTGCTGTCCGTGAACGAACACAGCAAACCCTGCACCGCACACGTCGACTGATCGCTGTCAGTGAACGAACGCAGCAAACCCTGCACCGCACACGTCGACTGATCGCTGTCAGTGAACGAATGCAGCGATCTCTCTCACTCTCTCCTCATGTAACTGCGCGCTCCCGTGCACAACTAATCCGTCTCACGCGCGTTTGAGAATATGACCGGGGGCAGGACATGGGCGTAACCCGACTGGAGCTCTCTCACTCCAAGAAGAATTAAACAAACGGCCCATTCTCTTAAACCATAGCGCTTTGCTTATGGTAGCCAAGGGCCTACAAGCTTAGATTTTTCGCCCCCACCTGTTGAATTATGATCTTTGAAATGAGAAAACCCCTTTAATACAAAAAACAACCTGTAGTCTACATAAATCTTTTTTTCTGGTAATTTTTCAAAGCTGGCTAGTTCTACACAGCACAGAAATACCTTCGGATTTTCAGTGGTTTTAGTACTTTGAATCTGCCGAAAATCCGACTGTATCTTGTGCTGCTTAGACAGCAATGAAAAATCTCTGCTGTAGTCTATAGAGCACGGGATTTTACCGACGAGTTTAAAATCCAGCAGAATAAGCAACATGTTGCATATTCTGCTGGATTCCTTTGGATTGCCGTCGGATTCCCGTACATTCAGTTCTACAGATTGACGACAAATCTGAAAACCAACTGCGTAAATCTGCACCAAAAACCACAGTCCTGTCGCGGTCCAGCAATGATGAAATGCCGTTGGATTTCCAATGGTATTTTTTCATATGCTGTGTGTCTTTTTTTGATTAACAAATAAACTTTATTTGTAAAATCGCAGACAGGTAGACATATGTATACATTAGATATCCTGGTACAAAGCAACAGCTATCAGAGCTGTCTTAACAGCATTATGAGCCCCTGGGCAAAGCACTGCAGTGGGCTCTGTCCAAATACATGACAGTACATTAGGCCATGCCTCTAGCCCCCCCCACGCACACCCATATTACGACGCCACTTATGTCCAGCAGCCTGCAGCCTACAAGACTATTTGCCAGGGCAGGGAGCCTTTGGCTCCCTTCTCCACCATGGTTTTTATTTGTTTGCACATCTTAAAAATATGTAAACAGTAAAATAAGCAAAGCCAACCATGGAATTATGGGTATATTTATTGTATTCCTGAGACAAGCATACCCCACCTGGGGCTCCTATACTTGTGGGGCCCCCGGGAAACTGCCTTGTGCGCACAATGGAAAAGATGGCCTTGACAGCCATATCTCATAAAGGGGCAACAGGACATGTCGGTACATATATATTCTCATATAACATAAAAAAAAGAGTATATGGCCAAACAGTAGGGTACCTGAATACTAGTACAGAATAGACGACACAGACCCTGCAACATGCAGGGATCCAAATATAGCTATTAGATTGGCAGAACAAAACATTTCTACACTCACCAGTATTCAAGGGATACAACTGAGTACAAATAGGATTTTGACATAGGAATTAAAATTAAAGAGAACCTGTCACATAGTTTATGCCCCCATTGCTGAGGACAGCACAAGCTAGTGTCAGACCTGCTGTTCCCACCGCTGTGTCCCTTATTCTGTAAGATGCTGTAGATTTCGTGTATTTAATGCTCAAATCTGCAGTTTTCAGCCAGAAAAGTCATTCAAAGAGTCAGTTTTTTTTTCCAAACCCCGCCCACCTGAGGCTAGCCCCGCCCACCACAACTGATAAACCTAGTACTTTGAATAGGTAGAAACGTGAATAAGTGCCAGGTGGGCGGGGCTAGCCTTTGGTGGGCGGGGCTATCACCTGCTCATGAATAAGATTTGAGGGATAAATGCTCTAAAACTGCTGCATCTTAGAGAATAAGGGGCACGGTGCTGGGAACAGCAGGTCTGACACTAGCTTGTGCTGCCCTCAGCAAGGGGGGCATAACCTCTGTGACAGGTTCCCTTTAAGTGCAATAACCTCGTAATCGATACCTAAGAACCAGTATCGAGAGCAATGGTAGTAATCTACAACCAGGGTTGTAATTTTGGTGCAAAAAGTGGGGGGTGAACAATTTTCCCTCTCGTCCCCTATTTTCCTATCTCTCCCTCCCTTCCTCCTTTACTCGCCTTCCCTTTCACTTCCCCTCCCTTCCCTTCTCTCCCCTCCTCTCCCTTCAGTGAAGTGGCGCCCTCTAACCCAGCTAGGAGGTCTGAGGGAGTGCTGTGAGCTCCCCCAGCAGGTCCAGGCGGAGTCCTTATGGCAAACACTTTTGGTGCAATCTGTAAGGTTATGAGTGGCTCTCTAATTACTGAAGTTTAGAGCCGGACTGAGACTAAAAAGCAGCCCTGGCAATGAAACCGAACCAGCCCACCTACAATATATCTCCCTCTAGATGGAAATAAAACATTTTGTGCAATGCAGCAAATTTCGCTTAACCCCTCCCATCCCCCATCACTACTCCATTAAATTTGTAATACACACAACAGAACGAGAAAAATAAAGAACCCAATCTCACTGTACCCCTAGGAATCACTTATGTCACATACTGTACCCCAAAATTTATTTTATTGCATTCCATACACCAGAAATGACATCACTGACTGCACCCGAGAAATGAATTATATTACACATGGTAGCCACAGAAATTACTTTACTAACTGCACCTTAGAAATGAATTGCACATTGTACTCAAGAAATAATATAATTCACTGTACCCCAAAAATTTATTATATTACACACTGAACCCTACAAATGAATTACATTACTCACTGTACTCCAGAGATTACATTACACTATACCCCAGAGATTATATTACACACCGTATCCCAGGGATTACATTACTCACTATACCCCCGAAATTACATTATACACTGTACCCCAGATATTACTAAATTACACACTGCACCCCAGAGATTACATTACACACTGTACCCAAGAGATTACGTTATACACTGTATCCCAGAGATTATTACACTACCCACTGTACCCCAGCAATTACATTATACACTGTACCCCAGAGATTACCAAATTACACACTGTACCCCAGAGATTACATTACACACCATACACCAGATATTACATTACTCACTGAACCCTAGAGATTACTACATTACCCACTGTACCCCAGATATTTGTTTACACACCATACCCCAGATATTACTGCATTATTCACCGTACCCCAGAGATTACATTACATACTGTACAACAGAGATTATATTACACCACAGGTGTCAAACTGGTGGCCCTCCAGCTGTTGGGAAGCTACAAATCCCATCATGCATTTGTATAATCTATAACAGTGGGCATGATGGGAGTTGTAGTTTCCCAACAGCTGGAGGGCCGCCAGTTTGACACCCCTGTATTACACCATACCCCAGAGATTATTACATTACACAATGTACCCCAGACACTACATTAGACAAGGTACCCTGGAAATGTGTATATATATATATATATATATACATATATTGAACACAGACACACTACACACTTAAGGTGGATTTACATGATGGTTTTTCGGCAGATAGTGTTGTTTACTTGTTGGAAATTCAGCCCTTGCAAACACAGTATTCTGATGAGTAAACGACCCAGACTGCCCGAGGCAGATTTTCCCCCTCCTATCCTTTAGTGCTGTTAGTGCGTAAAACACCTCGAAGAATTCTGTGTAGGCTCTGACAGTACGTGTCGAAAATACTCGAGTAAAATCAGTGTCATCTAAACGACGACACTGATTTTACATAGGGTATAATGTAAATCAGTTTCCTGCGGATCCAGCACTGAATCCACCTCGGAATCAGCATGGATATCTTCTGTATGAATGTACCCTTAAGGTAGGTTCACACGGCGTATAACAGGGTGCTCTGTGCGCTCTGCTATATGCTGGGATTTAGAAGAATGCGCTGTGGGGTCAGCCCCATTCACTTTCGTTTTCTCCGGCGCGTAAGTGCAGGAAAGACGTGACATGGCTAGACACATGGCAGTACAGTATAAACCCTTCTCACATGCACACACAATGCCTGGCATCCTTGTCCCCTCCTTACCTGTCTCCTGTAGTCTGGTCTAGTTGGCAGATGAAGGCTGAGCATAGGGGAAGTGGTATACGATGGGAGAGAAAGATACAGCCCCAGATACAGAGTGTGCTGGACTGTGAGCAGCGTTCTGATTGGTGAAGTAGCCCCTGCTGACTCCTGCTCTACCAATCAGCTCCGCTCTCACTCTGCACTGACACTTGAGGCTGCTACCTACTCTGTTCCCCCAAAATGCACAGAAATAGAGGAGGCAAATGGCTAATTTCTTCCTCTGTGCTCTGTTCTCCCCACTTACCATATTCTCATGCTTTCATATGGATTATTTTTATTGAAGTGGCTAAAAAGTGGGGGGGACCGTCCCCCACCCAGAAAAAAGTGGGGGGACCAGTCCCCTCCGTACCCCACTAAAGTTACACCTATGTCTACAACGTTCGAGGAACTTGGAGGATCCTCATACATCAGTATGCCTTGTGTCTTTAGCCTTAGTTTTTAGGAACATGTTGTAAAATCTGCTGGAGTCCGGCAGAAAATTTACTATTGAAGTCTATGGCTACGTCTACACAGCACAGGTTTTCAGGCTGATTTTCTGGGGTTTTTAGTATTAAGAAATCTGAATATCTGATGTGGAACTTTTCACACAGACTACCTGAAAAACCGGCCAAAAGAACCGCGCCAAAAACCTCAACACAAAACTAAAAAACACCCAAAAAGCTAGTCGTAAACCCAGCTGCTTTGGACAAAAAAATGACAAAATACTCAGGTTCAAAGCGTTTTTTAGGATTCCGATGAGTTTTTTTGTTCTTTTGCAGTGTAGACCTAGCCTTATGTGCTTATGTGGATTTTTTTTTTGTTTACATTGTGTGGTTGGGTTTTTTATATAATTTTTTAAAGTTCCTCTATGTACATGACTTCTTGGCTTGTCATTGACTTCTCCTCTGTGAGCTCTGATAGCAAAGCAGTGAGGATTGCTTGTTCTCTTTCAGGCCGACTATGGCCAGAGAGGTGTAAACATTACCAGAAGAACCTGATTAGTGGAAAGAAAGCTGGAACCCCATTACCCTTTCATGTATTGGTCTTATCATTGCCCTGTCAGTCTAGTCTAATCTTATCTGTCTCTGTACAGAGAATAATAGAGTGATCATTATGATATTACCTATTATTTATAGTGAGACTACATAGAGACAAGCAGCAGCTGAAGCTGAGTCAAATTAGTCTGCCCAGCCATTCAGGGGGTTTATCTCTTCACTAATTCAGTTAGACAAGTACAAGATTTTATATGTTATTTTTAATTGGATAGGACTGTCTGAAAAAAAAAAAAATAGTGGCAAAAATTCTAAAACATTTTTTTTCCAGGAATATTTTTTTTAACAAAAATACTCCTTTGTGATTAAAGTGTTCCTTTACAGTTGCCCTTGTATCATTTCATTAAATGGTCTTCAGAATAAGGGGACAGTGAGAACAAGCAACTTTGCAATTGGATGTAATTAGCAAAGCTGTCTCGTTTTCACAGTATTCCTTATCTTCATTGTGTGTAATCACTGTTCCCCAGTGCCGGTCGGATCCCACCTCCTTTCATTTCATTGGCTGCTGGCTCTACTAATTTACATTCTGTGCGGCCCCCCGGTCGTATTCATGGGAGCGAGCAGTCCTACCTCTCTCACTCAAAGTAAGGGACTGGCACAATTTCACTCTGCACAGCCAGCAGAAACACAGAGGCACTGCACCTGATTCTACAAACAGAAAACAGCACAATTGTGCCCGGTGCCTAGTGGAAACATAGACGGAGCATTAGGGTGCCTCTCTCACTCAAAGTAAGGGACCGGCATTTCACTCTGCACAGCCAGAAGAAACACAATAATACTGCAGGGCTTCTACAATCAGAAAACAGTAGAATTGTGCCTCGATGCCTTAATGCTCCTGCGTGTAAACATAGCAGGGAGATTAGCTCAGCATGAGTTCCTAGACGACTGGATTCAATTGTAACAAACCTCCAGCTGTGAGAGGAGAGAGTTCATAGAACATAAACGGCAAGCCTGTGGTTTGTTAACATACCTACAAAATAAGACTGCATTGGGAGAACGACACAGTGACATGTGGACACGGGGGGGAGGGAGGGGAGCCTTGGGAGCGAGCATGAACAGTGTAGTGGGATGATGTCATCAGTTAAGAAACCCAACTGGGAGGGGAAGAAACGCCCCTGAATTTGTAGAGCTGAGAAGCTCAGAGCACACTTAAATACACGAACTGAAGAAGCGATACATCCCCTTTAAGAGCAATGTCCCCAGGACTCCATTTCTGTCCTGAGAGTTGGGTATGTCATGAATGGTTTATAAATGCCCTGGCAGAGCACACGTCTTCCCAGAGGATGCCTGGGGGTACATTACAGTATAGGTCTAGATACATTTGTTTGTATGCAGATTAACTCGGTTTAGTCCTTATTCTATTTTGACCCTTTTTTGGAAGTGAGCACAGTTCAGTAAAGTTGATGCTCTTTGGTACTTGCAGCAGGTTGTATTTGTGACATTGTCTCTGGACAGAGCACATCCATTATAGTGACTTTTGCTGTCACAGCTTTCTGGTCAGTGCTTGTCTCCTGATATTGAGAAATCCGCCACTAAATATCATGTAAACTTTGTATTGATTTTATGTTCTGAACTGTTGCTATAACTTCAGAGCGGTTCTATTGGCATTTTCAGGTTGTGTAAAGATCAGTGATGAACACAAAACCTGCAGTAGTATAACTATGGTATATTTATTTCTTCTTGTCTCCTCAGGGCAATGATCCAGAAATCTTAGCAACATACGCAATTTCCAAGTCTTTTGTTTCTACAAAGTAACTATGGTGCGTCTGACAGTCGATCTCATTGCGCGGACGAACAGTCACCTCCGCAACAGGAAAGAGGAAACCTTCACTCAGTTCCTGAAAAGAGTGACTCACCTGAATTTTTCTAATAAACATATTGACTCTCTTGTAAGTATTGGTATCTTCACTATACCATTGGTAAATTATCTTTCTATCCATCCATCCATTTGTCTGTCCTTCTGTCCATCCATCCATTAAAGAGAACCTGTCACATAGTTTTTGTCCTCCTGGCTGAGGGCAGCACAAGCTAGTGTCAGACCTGCTGTTTCCAGAGCGGTCTCCCTTATTCTGTAAGATGCTGGAGTTTTAGCGTATTTAATGCTCAAATCTGCAGTTTTCTGCCAGAAGAGTCATTCGAAGAATCCTTCAGAGTGTCCGTTTTTTTCAAACCCGGCCAATCGGAGGCTAGCCCCGCCCACCTCAACTGACAAACCTATTACTTTGAATAGGTAGAAACATGAGAATAAGGCCTCGTTCACACGGCTTATTTTGCCGCGGATTGGCGCCGTACTCCGCGCCGGATTTGCGCTGCAGTACGGCGCCAATCCGTCGGAGTAATTACGGTAATCCACTGCTCTCATAGAAAACAGTGGATTCCGTCGCTCCTCCCCGCTCGGCAAATCCGCCGCGGGGGGAGAAAGTGACATGCACATTATTTACGGCGCAAACAATGCATTGTCTATAGGGCCGCGCTCCGGCCCCGCCCCCGTCCCGCCCCTTATTCACGGCGGATTTGTAAGCGCAATCCGGCTCACAAATCCGTCGGGAATAAGCCGTGTGAACACGGCCTAACTGTCAGTGGGCGGGGCTAGCCTTTGGTGGGTGGAGCTAACACCTGCTCATGAATAAGATTTAAGGGGTAAATGCTCTAAAGCTGTGGCGTCTTACAGAATAAGGGACACAGTGCTGGGAACAGCAGGTCTGTCACTATCTTGTGCTGCTCTCAGCAAGGGGGGCATCACCTATGTGACAGGTTCTCTTTAATCAATCCGTCTCTCCATGTCTACAGAGAGATGGACAGACAAATGATCTATCTATCTATCTATCTATCTATCTATCTATCTATCTATCTATCTATCTATCTATCTATCTATCTATCTATCTATCTATCTATCTATCTATCTATCTATCTATCTATCTATCTATCTATCTATCTATCTATCTGTGAAAAAAGGTAGCACTGCTTTCAATCAATATGAAGCTGGGTGCCAGCAAACCCAAGACCTCTGTCACAGGTCAATGCTTACACAAATGAAAAAAAACTTGCAGCACTCACAAAAGTTGTGAAAAAAGTGGAGCTTTATTCCATATCCACAGGCGACATTTCGGTTCCTAATAGAACCTTTTTTAAGCAGAAAAAGTCTCTAGTAGGAGCCGAAATGTCGCCTGTGGACACAACTTTTTTCACAACTTTTGTGAGTGCTGCAAGTTTTTTTTTCATCTATCTATCTATCTATAAAAAGGAAAAACAGCTGCACTCACAGAAAATTTTGTCAAAAAAACAACAGTGTGTTTTTTTTGACAAAATTTTCTGTGAGTGCAGCGGTTTTTCCTTTTTATTGATTTTTGTCCGTGACGTGGACATTTCTGCTTGCATCCGACATTTGTATTTATAGTGGTGCTGTCTTTTTCCACCGTCTATCTATCTATCTATCTATCTATCTATCTATCTATCTATCTATCTATCGATAGACCCATCAGTAAGGATAAAGAGATATAGATAGATAACTCGATCTGGTGGGATGTACAGATAGACAGATGTGGTGAGATCTATAGAGAGATAGATAGAAAGGGATAGTCAGATAGATAAAAAGTATAGATATGGAAGGATAGATAGATAGATAGATATGAAGGGATTGATAAATGGATAGATGTAAGGATAGATCCCTCTATCCATCAATCTATCCCTCCATTCAACCATCCATTCCTCGATAGACAGATAGATTGATAGATAGATCTGGTAGGATCTATGGATACATACTGTAGATATTGAGATAGATAGATAGATAGGTAGATAGATATGGTGGGAAGTATAGATATGGAAGGATGGATGTAAGGATAGATATTTATTTGTAATAAAATGAAGTGTGAAGTATTGTCTGCAAAACATCACATTTTATGTTCCAGCAGTTTAGAGAAGAACTCTCAGGGCTTGTCCCCACAGCACAGATTTTAAGTCCGTTTTACAGACGGTTTTCGGATTTCAAAACCCTCTGTAAACCAACTGTGACCTTTTACATTGATTTTAATACAAAATCCACACTGCACGGATTTTCCACCGGACGTTTTTTGACACTGCCGCCGTTTCTAAAAACTTAGAACATGTTCATTTTTCTGCTCGGTTTTAGGGAGGAACATGAACATGTGGATGTTAAGGAGGACAGCTTGAACTGGAAACCGCAGACAAAAGCCGCCCCCTCTGTGTGCCATAAAAAGACTAAATACCGGTCGGGAAATCTGCCTGGCATTTTGTCTTTGCCGTGTGAACGCAGCCTTATAAATATAAAAGCACAGTCAGAATGATACAAATTTGCTGCATGGGAAAGTAATTATCTTTGGCTGGTCTCCTGCCATAAAGTACAATCTGTAGGCTGTAGGTGTGACTGACTCCTTTGGTGCATTTTGGATGCACTTTTCTTTCTTAGCTTTAGTCCAGAACAGAGAAGGGAAACTCTTGACCTACATTTTTTTTTCTCGTTTTTTTAATCTAAACTGCGCTGTGCCATCGGTGCCTGGTTGTCTCATGAACAGTGGGGGAAAACCATCTGGAATTTAAATTTTCCTTGGTTTTGCACAGCAGTTCTAGCAATAACATTATGATCAGAAACACCACTTAAGCAGACTGCTAATGATTTCTGCAAAGTAGCCCAAGTGCGGCGCCGTACGGTGCACCATCCTCCATCACTTTGAACAACCTGAATTGTAGAAAACATCTAAGAATGAGTCCTAATGTCTGCTCTCCTGAGCTTGCTGATTTTTATTACAATGAAAGAGGCATTTGTCATCAACATAAATGTACCCATTGTAGAATAAGAAGTAACGCTGTATAGGTGTGTGGTGTGTATGTGTGAGGGCAGTGTCGCTTGTCTTCCAGTCTCGCGTTCCCATGACACATCAACTTTCCCTCTGCCTTCAAATTACATTACATTGATGTGTTAGCTTTTCATGCTTTTCCACATAGCTGAACAGAAGTCTAAGCGCTAATTGTTGTGTTCACCTTGGCTTGTTCACCTCTGTCAGGAGAGTTTTTCCTGCTACTTCTGTGATTTTACACAAGTCAATTAACCGTTTTAGACATTGTCTTAGGAGACTGTCCATATTCTGTGTCAGGTGACATTTAATACTTTCACAGAGACACCACATTGGATATGTTGCACTGTTTATGATGGGACTATAATGAATTGTCAGATGTAATGTAAAGCATTGCAGAACTATAACATTGCAGTATTACATAATGCTGTATCCAGCAGAGGTCATTTCGATCACTAGTTGATAAATGTTTGTACAGCAAACGTCACTTTCAAGCTGTTCATATACTTTAAGGATATTACATCAAATGTATCCAGTTTATTAAATTAAAAAAGATATTACACCACACATGTCCAGTTTATTCAATTAGATCACAACAATAAAAAAAAAAATAATTAAGTGATAAATGTAACTACTCTCAAGAATAAATCAGAGGAATATATAAATACCGTAGTTCTTGAAACATAACTTTTAGACTATGTCTACACAGCACAGGAATTCCGTCGGATTTTCGGCGGGTTCAGTACCCTATGCTTCATAGACAGCAATGAAAAACCCATAATGTAGTCTATACAGCATGGGTTATTAACTGTCGTGTTAAAAATATGCAACATGATGGATATTCTGCCGGAATCCCAGAGGTTACTGTCGGACTCGTGTAAAGTCAATTGTATGGGCCAAAGTCAAAAACTAAAAGCGTTTTTGTGCAAGGACAAAATGCTGTTGGCGTGGTGCTGAGCAATTACAATGGCAGCTGGAAGCCTAATGAAGGTTTAAATAGCCACCATGTTAGCCTTAGGCAGGAAGTAAAGAACCCTTATCAAATGATTGCGCCCTGTATTGTAGCCCTGATCTTTAGGATGACTGCATGTAAAAGTAAAAAAAAAAGTTTTAAAAGTATAAAAAATAATTGTAAAAAATGAAAAGTTCAAAAACCCCTCCTTCTGCCATTTTACAAATAATTAAGAGTTACACATAATTGGTATCGTGCCTTCGTAAAAGTCAGATCTATTAACCCCTTAACGACCTTGGGCGTATCAGTATGTCCCAGGGCCGCTAAGGGGCTTTGCAGGGGGATCGCTCCGCGACACCCCCCCCCCTCCCCCCCGCACAGCCGCCGGGTGTTAGCGTCAAATCGCCGCTAACACCCGGCAGTAACAGCGCCGGCGGGTGGCTCCGCCCGCCGCCACTGTTTTACCCATCAAGCGCGGCGGCAAAGATGGCCGCGGCTTCTGAATTAACGCCGATCGGTGCCGCGCACCCATCGTTGCGGTGATCGGCATCAGCGCGGCTATGCGGCGCCGATCCGATCACCGGGCATTGCGGTGGGGAGCCTTGGGAAGGCTCCCGTCACTTACCCTGGCCGGTTTTCCCCACTTCCGTCCGCAGACAGGAAGTGGGGAAACCGCCATCTTTGTACACCCTAATGCATTGCCTATGCAATGCATTAGGTTGTTTTAACAATCGCGCCACCTAGTGGTCAAGTACCACAGGTGGCCTCAATGTTACAGTAAAAAAAAAAAAAAAAGTTTTAAAGTACAAAAAAAAAAAAAAGTATTAAAAGTTCAAATCACCCCCCTCACTGACGTCCGTAGGTGTTAGTACAAAAAAGTTATTGGTCGCACAAAATGGCGCCGTGGCGCAAATTTCAAAAATAGAAAATGTTTGGAATTTTTTTACGATAACGAAAACCCTACATGTTTGGTATTGCCGGATGCGTAACAACCTGAAGAATACAGATAACACATTATATTTACCGAAGATTGAACGCCGTAAAAGCAAAACCCCCGCAAACATGGCGAAAATAAATTTTTTTTCACAATTTGTCCCATTTGGAATTTTTTTGCGGTTTCCCAGTATATTCTATAGTATAGTGAATAACACCATTAGAAAGTACATCTTGTCCCGGAAAATAAAAGCCCTCATGTGTCTATGTAGGTGGAAAAATAAAAAAGTTATGGCTTTCAGAAGGCGAGGAGGGAAAAACGAACGTCTCACTAAAAAAAAACGCCGGGTCCTTAAGGGGTTAAAATCTAACATCATTTATTCCGTACGTTGAGCACAGTAGAAGTAATAATAAACCCCAAATGCTAGAGTTATGTTTTTGGTCTTTTCTTGTCCCCACAAAATTGAAATAAAAAGTGATCAAAAAAGTTGCATGTATTCCAAGATGGTACAAATAAAAACTATGCTACAGCCCGCAAAAAATGAGCCCTCCCTCAGGTCCATAGGTGGGAAAACAAAAAGGTTATTGGTTGCAGTAAATGGCGCTCCAGTTAAGAGATGGAGAATGTTTTCATTTTTTGTAAAAGTACTAAAACTTAACGAAAACCCTATATATTTTGTATCATCGGAATCACACCCACCTGCAGAATACTGATAAAACATTTTTTCTACCGCAGAATTACCACCGTAAAAACAATCCCCTCTACAATAATCGTGCAAGTATTTTTTACCAGTATATTCTATACAGTCAATGACAACATTACAAAGTACATCTTGCCCTGCAAAAAACAAGCCCTTATATAGCTATTTACATGGAAAAATAAAGTTATGACTTTTGGAAGGTGGGTAGAAAAAAAAGCAGGTGGCTGGAAGGGGTTAAAAGGAATATTACACCAAATATATCCAGTTTATAAACTGGAAATATACCCTTCATATCTGCATTACAAGAGCCTTTTTGCAAAAACTGTATATGTTTGCTAAGAAATTGGTAGCTGCTGTCGATAGGATTAGCTTTGCATTTATATGAAATGGAATAAAAGTACCGGCACCTACAAATAAAAACCAAGGCTGAAGATATACTTAAATTTTAATTAAATAGTAAAACAGTGGCCCAAAAGTCCAGTAGGTAGTCTGCACAGACAGGCTGGTAACTACTAGGAATGGATTAAAATAAAAATCATAAAATGTGCCAATAAATTATATGAGACAAGCAGGACAAGGTAATATGCCTAAAATGACTTCGATATTAGCGGAAGAAAGTGTAATTATAACAGCCTAACAAGGAAACAAAGGTGACAAGCCCTCTATGTGCGGCACTTCTACATTGTACTTAACATGTTTATATCTTCTATGTCTCTTCAGGATGACCTGTCTGCTTGCAGAAATCTTGCAGTCTTATACCTTTATGACAATAACATTAGGGAAATAAAGAGTCTTGGATTCCTGACCACTCTAACTCACCTGTACCTCCAAAACAACTGCATATCCTGCATAGAAAGTCTGAGCGGGCTCACACGACTTGAGAAGTTGTAAGTCTTACCTTTTGGTTGTTAAGTTTTTTTTTGTATTGTTCAATTATTCTGTCTCTAAGAGTTAGGGGCCGTTCACACGGCTGATTCTAGGACGGATTTCAGCCGTATTGCGCGCCGTATTTGCGCTGCAGTACGGCTGAAATCCGTCCCAGGCATTACGGTAATCCACAGTTCTCATAGAGAACTGTTGAATCTTATCGCAGCTGTATTTGTGTAAAATAATGTACTATACATAAATAATTACTGTGTAAGGCCATGTTCACACGGCTTAAAATGGGACGTATTTCAGTCCGTAATTACGCGCCGTACTGCTCGAATTGCGGCTGGAATACGTCCCAGTCATTACGGTAATCCACAGTTCTCATAGAGAACTATGGATTACGTCTCCTCTCCCTGCTCGGCGAATCCGCCACGGGGGGCGAAAAGCGACACGCCGCTAGTAATGATAGTCTATGGGCCGGCGAGGTGCTGGCCCCCCGCTCCCGCCCCGTCCACACGGCGTAATTACGCCCCGCAAATAAGCCGTGTGAACATAGCCTAAGTGAGAAAGAGGTAGAAAGTGTGGCTAGTATTCTTAGCTTTATGCAAAACAGTCAGTGAGGTCTGAATGGCAAGTAAACCCTCACACCGACCAATTTATTGGTTCCTCTCCTCAAGGAGAGATTTTTCCCTTCTGAAGCCACTCTTGCCTTTCACCCAGCCAACCAGTAAGTTCTACACTGCACTGATGAGGGGCAAATACCCCGAAACAGCTGTCTGTAGTTGAACTTAACTTGTTTGGCTCAAATCCCATTCACATTGCTTGGCTCCTGCGAGCTACATGTGAACTGAGGATGACTACATCCAATAGAGTGCGCTGTGGAGCTCCTCAGCTCTTTTCCCATAAGCCTTTGCTCTATGCAAAACAGTCAGTGAGGTCTGAATGGCAAGTAAACCCTCACACCGACCAATTTATTGGTTCCTCTCCTCGAGGAGAGATTTTTCCCTTAGGAATAGAAAAGGATTGTGTGCTCGATATCTTTCTAATCCTTTTCTATTCCTAATAATACTAGCCACACTTTCTACCTCTTTCTCACTTACACGGTAATTATAGTCGCGAATAATGCATGTCTATAGGGCCGGTAGGCTGCCCCCGTAGCGGGAGTATGCGCTGCAATACATCGTGTGAACATATTATTTATTATTATTATTTATTTTAAAGCGCCATTGATTCCAGGGCGCTGTACATTCAAAAAGGGAGGTTACATACATAACATATGTCAAACAAGTACAATGATAACAGTGAATGACTTACAACTGGCACAGAGGGAGTGAGGGCCCTGCCCGCGAGGGCTTACAATCTACAGTGGAGGAGGAGAGAGACAGAAGGTGTGGGGCAGACATATTTTTGTGGTAGCACAGTGGCTGCTAGGTTATTGTAGGTTATAGGCGATCCTGAAGAGATGGGTTTTCAGGTTGCTTTTGAACCTGAGGAAGTTGGAGGAGAGTCTGATGTGTTGAGGCAGTGAGTTCCAGAGTATGGGAAAGCATGAGACAAGTCTTGGAGACGGTTGTGTGAGGAGCTGATGAGAGGAGAGCAGAGGAGCGGAGATTGCGAGAGGGGAAATATCTGGAGATTAAGGCAGAGATGTATGGAGGGGAGAGATTATGGAGAGCTTTGTAGGTCATGGTTAGTAACTTTAAATGAATTCGCTGGGCAATGGGTAGCCTGTGAAGGGATTGGCAGAGGGGAGAGGCAGAGGAGTAGCGAGGAGAGAGGTGGATAAGACGGGCAGCAGAGTTAAGGATCAATTGAAGGGGAGCAAGAGTGCTAGATGGGAGGCTACAGAGAAGGATGTTGCAGTAGTCTAGCCTAATTCAATAATTTGCAAGTTTTGCTGAATCTTAAAGGGGTTTTGCCACGATCTCATTTCCTACCTCCTGTATCCTGCTGTTCAGCTCTGTGTGCTCAGAAGGGGGAGTGTGTGATTTGTTTGAATTGCATATCATGTGACCCAGCAGGATGACATCAGCAGGCCTTTCCTCTCTATAGTCAAAGAAGGGTCTGTATGTATAGAGCAGTGAGTAGCTGAGAGGTAAAGTTTTTGCCTCCAGGCACAAAGGTCCTAGGTTCAAATCCCTGCAGGAACCAAATCTGTGTTTTTATTTCTCTTTATCAATGCACAGACCTCATTGAGGTTTCTTTTTTATTTATTTGAACAGTTTGACTAAATTACTAAGGAGCACAGAAGACAGAAGTAGAATGACAGCACCTGGGGTTTGAACACTCAGTAGTTGCCTGAGAGGAGAGGTGATATCTGAGCATGTGCGACCAGGATTGAGGAACTCTCAGCCCTGGTCGTATCCCCTGGAGACGAGCTGTAAACAATGGATCACTAAAGGAGCAGCTAAAACCAAAAATGGTGCAGAATTTTTAATAATAATGAATGGTGAAAATGTTTATTATTTCATTTACAAGTTTCCCACGTCAATTTTACTTCGTGGCAAAACCCCTTTAACAAATTATATATCAATCTGCTTAACTCTTTCTGCTCTATAACATGCTACCTGAAGATCAGATCAGTGTTACAGATACCTTTTAAGACTGTGATAACAGTGAAAATTCAGGAGTTTTCTTTTGTTTAAACCCCGAAATACAAAGTGTTAAAATGTTGGGAAAAAATACAAGAAAAAAAGTTATGAAAACTGAAATGAAGAGAGATTCCGGATTCTGCCCTATTTCTATGGAAGCACATTTCTGACATACACTATGTTAATATCTTTATACAAAATGCTTAGCATTTCTTTCTGTGTAGGGTTCACCCAGTGATGACATGACAGAAATTAGCCTGTCTGTCTGTCTCCTTCCTTTTCTATTGACTTATATAATGGAGCAAGACTACCGTGCGCTCCTGCCTTGTGTATTTCTACTGCACCTGTTCACATTTGACTCCCTAATCCGCAGGTATTTAGGAGGGAATTATCTCACTGTCATTGAGGGACTGGAAGGTCTTGAGGAATTGAGAGAACTGCATATTGAGAGCCAGAAGATTCCTCCTGGAGAGAAGTTACTGTTTGATCCTAGAACACTTCACTCCCTGTCTGTTAGTATCAGTTTTTTTCAGTCACTTTTAGTGGTAATTTTTCATGTATTTCAGAGACTGTAGTATCCTCTGGACCAGTTATGTAACTATATGACCTTGCTGAAAAAAAAATGTTGTCCATAACATCACGTTAAAGATTTCATTTCACATGAAAGTTTGAAAGTGTAAAACAACATGTGATGATTGTCATGGGTTTTGCTGCTGCCCCAGCTTTATACCATATCATCTTTATAGACTTTTCTCAAAATCTGTGCACTGCTTTTTTGGAGCAGATTCCATATGTAACCTTTCCCCAAAAAAGCAGCAAAAATGACTGTAAAATGCCTCCCATTTATTCATATGAGGCGGTGTCGTTAAGACAGTGCTGATTTTACTCACTTATTTTCAGAGCTTATTGTAAGCACTGACAAAGAATTGACATGTCAGTTCTTTGAGGCGTTTTTTCTTGCCGGACATTATACGGCACAGGAGGCAGAAAATCTGCCTTGGAAATTAAAGGGGTTTTATCATTTGAAGCTTTCGTAGACTTTAGCTGTTTCTATCAGTTTCATTTTCAAATCCAGGGGCGATTCTCTTCCCTGTAGGCGTGTATCTCCTGCCAGGAGACATGTCTCCCCTTACTGAAGAGTTGTGACATCATCATTCTGTGTTAGCAGTGGAAGGGAAAGGATGTCTGGAGATGACAGGCTCCACAAACTCCTTGTAAGCAAAACACCCTCATTGGTGTGACCAGAACCCCCTCATTGCTATAAACAGTTATACACACAGCCTGAACTGATGAAACAAATGTGGGAAATTCTCTCTGCCCCCTTCCTCCCACTCTGTTATCAGACAGGAGGTAGATCAGACTGTATAAGGCTGTGTTATATGAGGGAAGAGCAGTGTATAAGGCTGTTTTATATGAGGGGAGAGTGAATTTAACTGTTAAGAGACTGAGAAATTGCCCAGATCCTTTACATAGAGCTGAGATAGGAGCATAGAGAAGCTGAGGCACTTAGTTTCACTTTCAATATCAACAGCTCAGAGGGGAGTAAGCACAGAGTGCAGACAGCCAATTACAGTGCAGGGGGCGTTTCCAAACAGGCTGAATGACATATCAGTCAGCCAATCACAGAAAAGGGGGTGTGTCCCATTCGCTTGCTGCAGAAATAGCTATAGATGCACAGTTTAGCTCATATCTACTATACTAAGTGACTTAGGTAAAGCAAACCAATTACAATAGGGCTGATTTTTACTGTCCCCATCATTAGAGATATGATCTTTGTAGCAAAAAAAACCCCTTTAAGTGTTATTACCTCGTCTGAATTCTGCAGAATTTGAAACGAGGAAATGACTCTGATTTGGCAATGACATTTTCAGCGCTAAATTACGCTGTACAAATGTACCCTTAGGGTAAGTTCACATGGCTGATTTTGATTCTGTTTTTGGATCGTTTCCATGCCCAAACAGCATCAAAAAATCCCCCAAAATGCCCTCAGTAAATTTTTATCGATTCCTATGTAAAACAGCATAGTCCACAGACAATACGGTTTTTCCGCGTGTTTTATGGACTTGTTTGGATGCAGTTTTGGCTGCTGAAAAATTCAATTCCTGAAGTGTTTTCAATGCTGAAAAGCCCCATAGGAATCAATTGAGAGCTTCAAAACCTCGTCAAAATCTTATCTGAAAAGCGCTGTATTGAGGCTCTTTTCAGACGAAATTTTGTCGCAGATTTGGACGCTTAAAATTTAGTGTCCAAATGAGCCATGTGAATTTACCCTACGGCTATGTCTACACGATAACTGTAAAATGCCGTCAGAAATCAGACGGTATTTCGCAATTTCTGTACCATGGTATTTGACGTGGATTTTGGAGTCGATTTTGGGATTTCGGCCAGCCCTTTAATATTAAACTGTACTAGAATCCACTGTAATACACCAGATTATAGAACATGTTCCATAAGCCGACGGTTTTGAAAAACAACAATAGAAATTCTGAGCTGTGTAGACTACAGCTCGGATTTTCTATTGAGGTCTGTGGGCACTGGATTCTTAATATTAAATCCGCTTAAAAACCAGTGCTGTGTAGACCTGGCCTTAGACTCTATTCTCACTGTACTGGGGCTTTCTTCAAGCTTTTCAGTGTTTTTGACAGCCAGAATACAGTCTGCAGGGAAGAACTTTTTGGAATAAAAAATAACTTATTCTTGGCTGACCCCATTGAGTCAATGAGATGCATCATCCTTTTGGATGTTGAAAAATAAATTTACAGCAAGCATAGCTCCATTTTAAATGAAAGCCATGATGTTAGTGTGAACAGAGATACTTCATTATTTTATACAGGTTGCCAATTATTTCTGTTTACTATAAGAACATTAAAGAGGTTATGTTATCAGAGATAATGACTTTCAGAATCCAGATGTGTTGATCAGATGGTTCACTCTAAGGAAAAGCCGCCTAGGCAAATATAATATTAGATGTCACACATTAAGATGAATGGCCCTCCATGTAATATTAAGATGGCTTTTGGGTAGCCACTCTCACAGAGCTTTAAAGCGGGTTATGATCAGAGGACCCTCCTCATAACATCCATTTGCCCTTAAAGGAAGGGCTGTCATCAAGGTAGTATTGGCAGTACTCTGCTCCGGGGCCCTGATTAAATTTAATGTAAAGGGGCCAAATGATATGCTGCAAGACAGGAACTAATAATGGGCGGAGGTCCAGATGCTTCAGCTGTGAGGGGTCCTTAAATGACTTATGGCAACCCTTCTTAAAGGGCATATGGGCAGGGGTTATCTTAATGGTACAATCCCTTTAAATCCTTCAAACTTAAAGGGGTTGTCTGGACTTACAAAAGCTTATTGGTCCACTGGGGTATGATTAGAAATAGAAAAAAAGAAGTATACTCACCTGCGTGATGCCCTCGTTCTGTCCCGGTTGGATGGCATGTACATCTCGGCTGCACAGTGAATGTCCATTGTTCATGTGCTGTGTACAGCCAATCACAGGCCACAACACTGTGACCGCTGTGACCTGTGATTGGCTGCACATAGCACGTGATCGACGTTCACTGTGCAGCCAGGATGTGCGGGCTGGCCACCGGGATGGAACTGGAGCGTCATGGAGGTGAGTATACTTCTTTTTTTCCATTTCTCATCATACCCCAGCGGATCAACAAGCTTTTGTAAGTCTTGGAAAACCCTTTTAAATATACTTAGTGCAATGCTTTGTACAATGCAGTTAATTTGTACTTAAACATAT
Source organism: Phyllomedusa bahiana (assembly GCA_025379985.1). NCBI lineage: Eukaryota > Metazoa > Chordata > Amphibia > Anura > Hylidae > Phyllomedusa > Phyllomedusa bahiana. The sequence continues at coordinate 21,850 of JAODAL010010393.1, read as the reverse complement.
TTGTTCTCCCCCCTCTCCTCAGAAGTCTCTGTCTGTACTGAATATCAGCAATAATAATATTGATGAACTGAAGGAACTTGCAGTTTTGGGAAACCTAACCCAACTTGTGGCTGTGGACAATCATCTTAATGATATGAAGGTATGTTGTGTATATAATTCACAGTAAGTGTTGGCCTTTTTGTCAATTTATTTTAATGTTTTTTATGTCAGTAATTTTGGCTCAGAAGAATATTATATCTTAGCCCACATATTTGAAGGGCATCTCATGTTTTAACAGTAGTAAGAGGTGTTAGAATACAAGAAGAAGCTTCTGGGAGCCTCTTATACTAGGTTATCTTTAGTTATTGTCTGAGCATAGAAATATATGATAGGGTCCCAGTAGATGGTAAGAAGAGCTTTTGATCCTGGGTCATTCTTGTTTCACATATATGTCTTGTATTAGAAATAACTGGCCTGCTAATGGGTATATTGAACATGTGCAAGTACTTGTGTGTGATCTGTATTCAGGAGTTCTATACTATCTATATTAGCCAGCCAGCAGTGCCTTGCACCAATTACTTTTCTAGGCATGTTAGCTTCTGTTGTTTTTTTGCCACAGTCTCAGCAGACGGGAAGATAGCAACGCTTGAGCAGTTCTCCTCTTTAGTTTCTATGGCAATTTCAAATATAGATGCGCCTGTACTCGGCTATAGCCGATATATATCCAGAACTCCCATAGACATGAATAGGAGAGAGCTGTGCCAACACTGCCATCTCCCCATTCACTAAGGCGTTATAGCTAGCTATGAGCTAGACTCAGAAAGGGATTTTGTAAGTGTCAAAGCCAAGTGCACCTTTCAAGTAACGCTTTAAAATGTACATCTATTCAAAAGATATAAGATATTTTATCTGTGGCTAATGGCCAGTCTATATATTTATTAGGCCTTATGCTCATTACCTTATCATGGATGTCTGTTGTCCAGATTTCTAGTACAGCCCCTAGTCTGCTGTGTGTCCATACTTTACTTCTGTGAGCCTCTGATTTTATATGAAGGTGTATATATTTTTTTTCCTCATGAATTCATATGGAAAGATTGAATTACATATTACACAGGTATTTGGAGAATATGGTGCTCCGTAGAAGGCAATAAAAGGCACAAGATGTACTGTCTACCCTTAGTATGAGGTCCATATGTGCAGCTTAAAGGGGTTTTACCATGATGTAAAATCTCCCACACTGGTCGCTCGCAGCTAGCTGTGGGCTGACTGTGCGTGTTAATGAGGAGGATGGCACATGCGGCCGTCCTATTCATTCACTTCAAGGGGAGCTTTCGAAAATAGCAGAGTGCCTCCTCCTCATTCACATGCATGGTCTGCTCGCAACCCCTTTAAAGCATCCTCTTAATGCACCTCAACTGAATCAGCGATCAGCTGCAATTCGTGGAGAAACCTGGCAGTAAAGCTGGGTCCATACCTGTGTTGTTATTTTAGGTTTTCTGTTCACAGAATCGGAAAATGGACGCAGTTGTCTTTAAGGCTATGCTCACACGGTTTATTTGTGGGGCGTAATTACGCCCCGCAATTACGCCGTGTGGACGGGGGCGGGAGCAGGGGGCCGGCACCTCGCCGGCCCATAGACTTTCATTACTAGCGGCGCGTATACGCCACTAGTAAATGACATGTCACTTATCTCCCCCCGCGGCGGATTCGCCGAGCAGGGAGAGGAGACGTAATCCATAGTTCTCTATGAGAACTGTGGATTACCGTAATGACAGGGACGGATTCCAGCCGTAATTCGCGCAGTACGGACTGAGTTACGGACTGAAAAACGTCCCATTTTAAGCCGTATGAACATAGCCTTAAGGGGTCTATTGAATTTCCTTCATAGTGTACATCATTTCAATGGAAAATATAGCATTGCATGGCACGACATTTTTTTCTGTAATTTTTGATGGAATATGTAACAGAAGCTCAGAATGGAATCTTGAAAGCAAACGTGAACATAAGTGTTCAATTTTCACGATCATGGGGGAAATTAAGAATTACTCCAGTTCATATCAATGGTTTGTGAAATACAGGAAAGTTCTTCCAGAGCAGGAGACGTTCTTTGTAGTTGCTCTCCTGCTAAGAGACATGGACCATGATGAGGACAACCTTTCACTATTAACTCATAATACCGTAATACTGTATATGAAAATGAGTTTTGTAAATTCGACAACCATATAAGCATGGAGAGACACTCCTGCATGCTGAACCTTAACTATTGGTTGTACAAACAAGAATTATGATGGCTTCTCTACACCAGTTTGTTCAATAGCCTGCATTAGGCTCTGTACACATCTATGTTGGAGGCTTTGTTATGAGCCGCCATTGCATATTCTGCTATGTCTTGGATGGGAAATATGGAATTATTATTACTATTAAAATGGCAGGCACCTTGGCATAACCAAAAGGCCACATTTTAATTACTGTAGGGTCAGTCAGGTGTCTTGGGTGTACAATGTGTGACAAATGCAGCTTTGTGTTGCCGCCTAATTATTTTTAGGATCTTAACTGAAAATAAAAGTAATGGTAATTTATTATGGCAGAATTCTGGCCCAATTTGTGTCAAAATACTGGTGTATTTCACATTTATAATTTGTTCTAGACAGTGTTTTGACACTTGTAACCAAAGCGGTGTGGTTTGATGGAAAGTGCGTGTGGCTTAACATACGGTGCCGTGCGCCAAAAATTGTGATAAAACTTTGTCGCAATTGATGATACAAACTAAGGCAACTGATGAATTGTGTAAACTAAGACTAGACACATTAAACATGCACCAGATTGATCATACACCTGATAAATCTGGCACATTTTAAGACTGTCTAGTCTAAGTTTACACTGTCTAGGTACTAGTGATAATATATATATATATATATATATATATATATATATAAAATCTGCCCCAGTGAATTTATTTAATTTTCTCTGTAGTGTTTTTAGTATTATTTTGTTGAAACGTCCTCTAAGCGGATTTATCATCATTATGACCTTAATGTATTCAACCTCTGCCCAGTATTGATTATTGGAAGAACATAATCAGAAAAATGAATTCATTTAGCCCTTGTCTTAGTCAGAGCCATGAACAATATAGATTTTCTTTTCCACAGAGATTATGACAAGCAGTCAAACGGGTGACAAATGGCCGTCTGAACTCCTAGTTAAGGATCCGAGTTAAACATTTCCAATAAAAATGACGTCCCATTGTTCACATGCAAGTTCAGAAATGGACAGTGTGAACAATGAGAAGGCTACGGCCAGTGTTACATCCCTTGTGTATGACTTATGATTTCTCAGTTACGTCTAAGTGATGGTGTGACATGATCATTTATCAAGTAGAAGCTGCATAAAAATGAGCCGGTCCCTCTAGTAACAGTTATTGAAAGGCTGGAAAGTGAGAGCACTTTATTAGAGACAGGAAAGCAATAAACAACTAGAGCGTATCCAAAGAAGTCCTCATATTTCACCACAGGATTAGACTATTCTAAGATAAACATACACTGGGACCAGCATGTTCTGGGTCATTTATCAAGTGAGCAGCAGTTAGCAATATATTTATCAAAGGCTGGTGCTACAAATTGGGCGTTTCTTTGTAATGTATCACTTTCTCCTTTCTCTGATGAATATTATTAATCTAAAAACCACAAAAATAAACACTAAGGCCTGAAGATTTTTAAAGTATGTGTTATGAAATTTAAAGTGAGGTCAGCGAATAGTGTTACTCCAAAACATACTTTTACTACATGGCTTATTCGGCTTATGTTTTCCTTAAAGGGGTTGTCTTGAAAGATCTTGAAAAAAACAGTCACTTTGCAATATGTGTTCAATAACAGTTGTCTACCTATTCTGAGATATCCCCTCTTGTATGGGCTGCATCAACTCCTCAGGTCGCTATAGCTAGAGACTTGTTCAATCTCTCCTGATAGGCTGCCAGAACTGGTTGCTATAGCTACAGACCTGGCTTCTACAGCAGCCTCGTGGAAGCCAGTAAACACGCCCCTGAATTCAAAGTGAATCCAAGAACACAGGACTGAGGTAAGATGAATCCATGTAGTGAGACAACCCCTTTAAAGGGGTGTTCTCACAAAGGAACATTTGCTTCGCAGGTCAGCTCATCTCTAGACCATGTGTGAGAATGAGGAGGGGAGTGCTCACAGACGACCTCCGCGTTCAGTGCTCTGGGTATGTTCACGCAGCGTCTTTGCGGGGCATACTTAGGCGTGTTATTGTGCTGCAAGACGCCCTGCAAATATGGTTTGCAGATGTATTAACCAGTGCTTACTGTGCTCCAGTACGCCCTGTAGATATGGTAAAATGAGTGCTATGATTTTCAGATGTATTCCCCGGTGCCTACTGTGATGACATGTCACTTCTTTCCGGTGCTTACGCGTTGGGGAAAGTGAAAGTCAATAGGAGCGCAGTCAAAAGTATGCGCTGTTGATGTACACACCAAATATACTGTATTGTATGTTTTCCTTTGGCAGTCTGAATAAGGATAATAAAAAAAAAAATCAGAAACCACCCCAAAAACAAAGTATGCGCTGGCCAGCGCTTACTTTCAAACAGCGTATAACGGCGTGCACAGGTAAGCGCCGCTGTACGCCGCGTGAACATAGTTATGAACATACCTATGAGAGTTCCGAACACAGTGCGTTTGGCTATATTCATAACTCCCATAGAAAAGAATGGTAGACAGTAGGATAAAATGTAGTGACCAATGCCAGGCAGCAGCTGCCAAGGCAAGTAAAATTGTGCGATGCATCAAACACGAGAGCTCAGTTTAAGGGCAAAGGTGAGTTGCAGTACAGGCTCCCAAGCTTGGGGATATTCAGCTTGGATAAAAATACGGTTTAGGCGCATATGAACAATCATGTACAAATATGTGGAATGACAGTACAGGGAACTCTTTACACTCAGGTCTATAACCATGACAAAGGGGCATCCTCTATGTCCAGAAGAAAAAAGGTTTCACCACCATCATAGACAGATATTTTTTACTGTAAGAACAGCGAGACTATGGGACTTGCTGCTACAAAAGGTTATGATGGTGGGTTCATTAACCCCTTCCTGACAGCCAGTCATAATAATATGGCTCTAAGTTTTTTCCTCCTCGCTTTCCCAGAGCCATAACTTTTTTATTTTTCAATCTACATAGACATATGAAGACTTTTTTTTTGTGGGACAAGATGTACTTTCTAATGGTGTCATTGATCGTGCCATAGAATAGTGTGGTAAAATGTGAAAAAAACATAATTGTGCCATGCTTGTGGGGGTTTGGTTTTTACAGCGTTCACTCTTCAGTATAAATGATGTGTTCTCTGTATTTTGCAGGTTGATACAATTTCGGAAATACCAATTGTGTAGCCTTTTTGTTATGTTTTAATAACGTAAGAAAATCCCCCAAATTTTTCTATTTCTTAAATTTGCGTCGCAGCGCCATTTTATGTGACCAATAACTTTTATGTACTTTCACCTGTGAATCTGAATGAGAGTGCATTTTTTGCGGGCTATGTACATTTTATTGGTACCATTTTGGGATAGATGTGACTTTTTGATCACTTTTTATTCCAGTTTTTAGGGGATGACCAAAAAAATGCAACTTTGGCTTTGGGATTGTTTCTTTTCTATAGTTTAGAATAAGTACAGACTAAATGATGTTATATTTTAATAAATTGGACTTTAAAGGGGTTGTTCGGGAAAAGAAGAAAACAAAATACATAAACTTCATGTCATAAAGAAAAAAATCCTAAATAACTTTAATTAGAAAAGTCAGCTCATTGTGTCTAGTGGATAATCATTATAGGAGAACAAAATGGCCGCCGGGCTCATTCCTCAGCAGAAACCTGCCTACAGGAAGTAGAACAGACTCTGTGAGTTACTTCCTGGTTATGCTGACTGGCATAACTGGGCATGTGCTGTGCTCAGTCAGTCCGAGAGACTTATGAGGGACGGCTCTGTAGAGTAGAAAGGAGACTGAGGGCTGCACACACACACACATATATGTATATATAATGTAGTGTGGATATAGTATAAAGAATCTATAGCTCATTTGGGAATAAGCGGATATTATAGGAGATGATGTTTTCATAACCCAGTGCGGAGAAAGATCCAACATGGTGATAATATGCGATATGACAGCAATTGTGATGGATATTTACTGTTTATCTTTATTATTACTGCACTATATGTTCTTATTTTTTTGAGTTTCTCACACAACCCTTTTAACGAACAGTGAAGACACCAATTATGTATAACTTTTTTCTTTTGTAAAATGGAAAAATGGGGTGATTTAGATTTTTTTTTTCTTATCTATTTTTATACTTTTAAACATTTTTTTTATTATTATTACTTTAAGTCCCTCTAGGGTACTTGACCACTAGGGGGTGCAATCCTTAGTACACCGTTCGAGATATCTGGCGCAGCCCCATTCATACATGTCGCCCTTGGTGGGAGGTTCGATTGTCAGTGAGACAAGTGTCAGAATGAGGAGGAACTGTTATGTGAGTAACTTAAAACAGGGAAATAGTTGGTTCCAGACATGATGGTTTGAGGGGTTTTTTTTAGCAAGTAGGGAGTTTCTCAGATTTTCATATGATAAAGAGGACGGTGTCCTAAAATGTTCAAGCCAATAGGAAGGCACCAGTAACCAAATGAATTACAGCAGCAGTGTGCACCTCTGAATGCACAGCATGAATATACTGACTTCCACTTGTGCCAGCTAAGAACAGACAATAATGGATGTAGGTACAGATGGATGCATTGCAGACCCACCAAAAGTAGAACTTGAAAAGCTTACCTTGCCTACTGAATTTTGATATCAGCTGACCACACCGATGTTAGGGTCACAATTTGGCAAAAGCCACATGATTTTAGGGACTATTATTTCTAGTGTTCAGTCTGCTGGCAGTGGTATAATGCCATACAAATTAGGCCCCATTCACATCATGTTTCTGTTCTTGGTCCCTGTTGTTAACCTGTTGAAAATGTATGCTGATGGATATCACAGCAGTGCCATGACGGTGCCATAGAGATCTATAGGGCAAAGGTAGTTTGAATTGGACAATGTTTGCCCTATGTATTAACAGGCAAAATCTGTGCTCTGTCACAATTGATCTAATATACAAAGGCACTTTGGGTGACATGTATGAACGTTGGCGCTGATCAGTTCTAAATCGCTTTAAGGCAGTATAGGATGTGCCAGAATGTATGAAGCTGTTCTTCTGCAGGTCATACATACAGGCGCAGTGTAGTGCCTCTACGATAACTCTGGCTCAGGCAGATCACCTTTACCCTGGTCTGGCTGTTCTTCTGCAGCTCATACATAAAGGGCAGTGTAGAGCCAATACCACAAGTCTGGCTCAGGCACCACCTTTACCCTGGTCTGGCTGTTCTCCTGCAGCTCATACATAAAGGGCAGTGTAGAGCTAATACCAGAAGTCTGGCTCAGGCACCACCTTTACCCTGGTCTGGCTGTTCTAACTGTTCTGTGCCTAGTTTTGGCGTCAAAGAATCATAAATGTGTCTAAGGCCTCGTTCACACGGCTTATTTCAGAACGTATTTACAACAGATTTCCGATGTAAATACGTTCTGAAATCAGTTGAAAATCAGTTGCAAATACGTGCCACTAAGTGTGGCACGTATTTGTAACTGATTTCCCGACGGATTCACCATCTACAATCATTGTAGGTGGTGAATCCGTCCGGAAATAATTGACATGTGAATTGTTTTTCCATCCGGATTGCCGTCGTCAATCCGCGGCGGCAATCCGGAACGGAACTACGCGTCGTGTGAACGACGAGCCGTATTTTCTATTGAAATCAATAGAAAATAGGCTGTTACTTATTTCGGACGGATTTGCCGACGGATTGACGATCGTCAATCCGTCGGCAAATACGCGGCGAAATAAGCCGTGTGAACGAGGCCTAATTCTACTAATGTGGTGCGACGCCCCCAGAACGCTCAAAACCTTTGGCGCATTAAAAAGTGTTGCTTTTTGGAGCCTGGAGTTCGACTGTTCATACATCTATAGAACTAGTCTACTACAACTTTTTGATGCCAGATAACTGGCACGGCCCCGTTCTTACATGTTGTACTTTGTGTATTAATATAGAAAGTGGCCAACCTCTTTAGTGACCTCAGTGAAATATGTTAACATGGATGTGGTAGAGCTGTATGCTTTGATTGTTTTACTTCTTTCTGTAGGATCTGGAATTTGTTCTGGGCAAGTGGCCACGACTGTGGAGGATGGATCTTACTGGAAATCCAATTTGTCAGAAACCAAAATATAGAGATAAAGCTATAGTTATCTCAAAGACGTTGGGTAAATGTATACATTTTATCTCCTTTATTTTAGTAGAAGTCTGATTGCTAAAGTCTTTGTAAATAAATATATAAACTTCATGTTGATAGTCTAGATAAAACTGGGTGTTATCGATCTGTCAGTAGGTTATTTACTTGCCTTGCATACTAGGTCTATTATGTCGTATACAGAACCTGTTTTCCCTAGCAGGCAGCAATGCAGTTTTAACATATTGCTGTCACCCAGGTAAGCATTCACTTCCCATGCAAAAAGATGCAAGTCCTGTTTATTTATTATTTATTAAAGGGGCTGTATCACTACATCGATTCATCTCACCTCAGTCCTGTTTTCTTGGTTTCATTTTGAATTCAGGGGCATGTTTACTGGCTTCTACTAGGCAGCAGTAGAAGTCAGGTCTGTAGCTATAGCGACCAGTACCGACAGCCCATCAGGAGAGATCAAACAGGTCTGTAGCTATAGCGACCACAGAAGCTGATGCAGCCCATACAAGAGGGAATATCTCAGAATAGGCAGGACACTGTTAATGGACACATATTACAAAGTGACTTGTTTTTACAAGATCTTTAACCTAAAAAGCAATTCTTGTAGCGAGACAACCCCTTTAAGTTGTCCTTTGTAATAAAAGCAGCTGCACGCTTAGTGCGATACGGCAATCTACCAGAGAACAATTTTCATACAGGACAATTTTCATACAATTTTCATACAGTCTTTTAAATGCAGGCCAAGTAAAATAGAGGACATTCCCATTGGTTATTTTAACGTTTTGTGACACCTAGAAAAATTTTTTAGTAGTTTTTTTTTTATCTCTCTTTACTTAATAATTCTGTCTACTAATGCATACCTACTAAGTCAATTTGATACACTGTACCTTTTCACTACAGAAATCCTGGATGGTAGAGAAATCAAGGAAATAGCAAGGCAGTTCCTGCTAAACTGGAAAGCCTCAAAGGATGCAAGAAAGAAAACCAAAGAGAATATGTCTGGTCAATTAGTATTTCAGCAACTGTGTAAGCGTCGTAACAGTAATTAGTGGGCAAAAGCAATTAAAATCTGTTCATGTATATAAACTTAATTAGGATATAGGTCAACCTGGCACTTCTGTTGTGTTTTTTGTATTTGTTAAGCATATTATAATCCCTTTTTCAAGATTCCTTAGTTATTTATATAGTGCTGTTATATTCCACCATACGGAGATTGGTATTATTCACATTGGTCCCTTTCTCCTTTGAGGCTCACACTCCAAAAACCTACAGACAAGTTATTCTTGAGTTTAGGAGTGTGGGCAAAACCTATGCAAGCACGGAGAGAACATACAAACTCCATGCTGATGTTGGCAAGGGTGGGGTTTGAATGCGAGTTAACACTGCTAACCACTGCACCACCATGCTGTCCATATTCTTCAAAGGGGTTGTCACTACAAAGATTTGCTTTCAAGATGTAGGGAACATTACATGAAGACTTTTTCTAAATATACTCCTATTTTTTTTTGTCCCTGGTCAGGAGAGATTTTATATGCTTTGAGTGCACACAGGTCTCTCTAGGTTACCATCCTGCTCTCCCCTTCTCTCACTGATTTTTGTCCTATCTGAGAGCAGTGATGTCACTGGCACCTTGAGAACAGAAGGTGTTATCTCTAACAAACAAAAGAGATTAATTACTTTTAATTGTTTACTTTGAGCTCTGAAGCCCACTGCACTATATATCTCCTGCACTCAATGAGCTGGGAATACAGAGCCAATAAACATTGCTATAGAACCACCCACAGCCTAACAAGGAAATTTAATTATGGGAATCAGTATGGTGAGATAACTCCTTTAACCTGTTTCCAGTACAGTGACTTGTTATGGCCGAACTTTTCTTTTTACAACCCCACCTTCTAAGAGCCATAACTTTTTTTTATTTTCCATGGACAATTTGGTAAGATAGCTTGTTTTGGATGAGGGATATGTTTTATTAGTATAATTTAAAGGGAACCTGTCACATAGGTTATGCCCCCCTTGCTGAGGACAGCACAAGCTAGTGACAGACCTGCTGTTCCCAGCGCTGTGTCCATTATTCTATAAGATGCTGTCATTTCAGAGCATTTAATGCTCAAATCTGTCAGTTTGCAGCCTGTTCTGCCAGAGAAGAGTCCAGTTTATTCAAAAGCAGGTCTTAACTTCGCCCACTCATGACTGATTTAGTCTATTACTTTAAATAGGTAGAAAACTATGAATAAATGGCAGGTGGACTGGGCTAGCCATGGGTGGGCAGTTCTGACGTCTGCTCATGAATAATTTGGACTCCTCTGCAAACTGGCAGATTTGAGTATTAAAGGGGTTGTCTCACTACATCAATTCATTTTACCTCAGTCCTGTTTTCTCAGTTTTATTTTTTAATTTGTGTGTTTACTAGCTACTACTGGCCTGCAGTGACAAGGTCTGTAGCTATAGCAACCAGAACTGTTAGCCTATTGGTAGGGATCAAACAGGTCTGTAACTATAGCAACCTGCAGAGCTGATGCAGCCCGTACAAGAGGGAAATTCTATAAATAGGTAGGACACAGTTAATGGACATTTAGTGCTAAGTGACTAGTTCTTGCAATCCTTGTAGTGAGACAACCCTAAATTCTCTGAAACCACTTTGTCTTACAAAATAAGGGACACAGGGGTGGAAACAGCATGTCTGATGTTCTCAGAACTCCCGTAAAAGTGAACATAACCACTTCTCTGTTCTCCGTAGCCACCATTTCTCCATATGGGAATATCCCTTTAAACGTGATAATGGGACATAGGGAATCTGCACAGATTGCCATACAATTTAACTGGCGTCAAAAAGCTTTAGTAGACCTGTTCTATAGATGTATGAACCGTTGCATTTCAGCCTTTGGCACGATAAATGCTGACAAAACATTTTTTGATATGACAGAGTTTTCGGGTGTTCTGGCAGCGTCGCACCACATTCATAGAAGTAAACACATTTATGATTCTTTGAAGCCAAATCTAGGCACAGAACAGTTAGAACAGCCAGACCAGGTTAAAGGTGGTGCTTGAGCCAGACTTGTTGTATTGGCACTAGACTGCACCTGTTTGTATGACCTGCAGAAGAACAGGTTCATACATTCTGCCACATTCTACACTACCTTAAAGAGCACCTATCCTTTCCACACAAACACACACAATATAATAGTAGATACAATTATGAGTTTTTTCCAATACATGTCATTAGCAAATCAGAGGCCTCACCTCAGTATTACAGGGAGACAGATTTTAGTTTCACTTTCTTTGCAGAACTTTTTAAGTAGCAGAGATTCTTTCAGTTGGAAGATACCAATTGTGCAGGTGGAGCTAAGGGCATAGCTGCTTGTACAGGGTAATCTGAGTCTCGTACTACTTACAGTGCAGCAGACACAGCACACTGAGGACATAGTGTGACAGGGTTTACAGGCATCTAAATTACATTGTTGCTAGTGTTATATCCAGCACAGAATTAGCAGTCCAGAATTTAGAGCCGACTTCAGAGCTATCTTAAAGGGCCAGCGCTTTTAAAAAAAAAACTGAATTACCGTTGAAATGGCTTGATTTTCCTAATGAAGCATATTTAAGGAAGTGTTTGTATTTTAGACTCCTGTTACTTCATAAGGTTTCCCTAGAGGTGATAGGTCCCCTTTAAGGCTATTTAGAACTGGCCTGTCAGCGCCAACGTTCATACACGTCACCCTTGGTCTAGCATGGGCTCATAGACTATCAATATAATGGTCTGAAATGGCAACCTCTAGCTTCTTTAAGTCATCTACATTACCATTACCAGAGTGAACCAGACTCTTTCATTAGGAATTTTTTCATGCTTTCAGTTTAGTAGTTTTCCTAGTAAGGGATTATTCCCATCACTCACCTTTATAGCATATTCAGTGGGCACTAGCCCAGACAAACACCATTCTGCAGGTGGTTTAGAGTCCCAGAGCTAAATGCCATTCATGTCTCCGACCGGAATATCCCTTTAAGTCTTGTTTGAGTTAAAGATATTTTTTGACTATGGCCTAGTTTACATCTGCAGTGATGGTTCTATTTGGCACCTCAGTCGCAAATTCCATTATGAAAGATTTATTTTTTTGCAAAAACAATGGCCCCTGCGACAGAAATCCGACGGAACCAATTGTAGTCAACAGGTTCCATGGGCACCATTGCTGTCCATTATAAAACCAGTCCAGTTCCACCTCTGCGGTGGAGATTCTGGACAGAACCTCCAATGCATATTTGAACCAGGCATAAGACAATAAGAATTTTGCCATAGACCTGAGTAATGAGTTCCTTGTTACATTTGTCACAGAAAACATAGGAGCCCATATTTACTGTATTCTAGAACATCTAACGTTTCAAGAAGACTGAAATAAAAGAAATGTCCACTGCGTATATGGCACCTTGAGCATTTTTTGGAGCAGAATATATCTTTCCTAAATAACCAGACTGTAATAAATTTGCTGAACATAAATTTTAGTTCCATCAAACAATATACTGAACCACGTTTTTTCTTTACTGTTTATAACAGATGGTTTTGAACATCCTCAGTCCATCCTCCCCGTCCACTATGCGAATCAGAGGTATACAGAGAAAGACAAACCAAAGTACTTCTTCATGGCTCAGATGCAGAGTGATCAGAAACCAAGTCACCTACAAAAACCAGTGGCAAACAAAACCATTAACATAAGTGAAGATATACGGTGAGTCAATAGAAAATTAATGTTATTTTCTTAGATTTGTGTTATATTTTCACTTTCATTGTAATATGAGTGGAAGTAATAAGTTTGTCTAAAAGGAGTTTATTATTATTTTTATTATTAAGAATAATAATCACCATCTATGTGGTACGTATCGACAAAGGGCCACACTATGCAAATAATCCCATTGTAGGGAAAATTCTGCCATTCTTACTTTAGTTAAGCTAGAAATTTATTTGAAACCCTTTGAAAAGACATCACGCTTAACGCAAGTCTGAAGCCCCTCCGAATTTCTGTAAAACATTCATATGTGTTGAAAAAAATGTCTTAGGGCTTAATTAATCTAGTGCTTGGCCCAAATGTCAGCTTTTTAATGTGTTTGCATCAGATGACTGAGGTGAATATAATTGTAAATCTATCCCGTGCTGTGGATCATTTCTTTTTTGTTTAATTGTGTTTTTATTAAAACATATCAGTATAAGTGCACTTCATTTGTACATATTAAAACATACTTAGATTAAGTGCAAATTCCATTCAGAAGTACTTCAGCATGAATAATAAGGATAAAATATAACAGAGATCATCGTAAAAATCCAATAACATCCATCCAATACAATTCTATCAGAACATCTTTTTGTTTTTCCTTAGAGCTATAACACAAGACATGACACAAAAGGGAAGGGGGGGGGGGGGGGTGGAAGTCATTTACATCTTACTAAGTATCAAGCTACTCATCCTCTATAAAATAGACATAGAGAACATATGTGGGGTCTTCAGAGGCCTTCCATACTGATATAGGAATTCCATAGGCTGTGGATCATTTCTATACTTCTCATATACTTCTACTTTTTCATATGCAGTCCTGCAATTACTGTATTATGTGTTTCCACAGTGGAAATGTTCAAGCAGTATATATTTCAGTGTAATCTTTCTGTTGCACAATGACCTTCAAATATGCTCGTTATTCTGAATACACACAGTGTATGAAATCCATTGTGTAAGAATCCTGAAAATGTGCTTAAATCTTCGCACATTTAATGGTCTGTTTACAGTATAATTTATATGCCTTATATTGGACGTATACATTGGGGGCGCTCCTTACATATACCTCCAATGGAAGACTGCAGTAAATCCCACTGTATAGACATACAGTATGATCCATTGCCCAGATACTTCTGTCATCTACCCAATGTATAAAACATGAGTGGGGGTGTCTGTAAACAGCAGCAGCGCTTCTGAGGCTCCTCAGCACTTGGTGTAATGGCTGACCGCCACCCAACACATAAAATGTGAGTGGGGTGATTGTGGGCAGTAACAGCACTTCAGAGGAGAAAAATAATCCTGATTGGCCTCCTCGGGGGAGGCTCTAATGCTGTAACTGTCCATATATGGTATATATTCGGACATTTACATCATCAGAGCTACCCCTGAGGATGCCAGCCTGCTATCATCTTCTCTGAACCAATGATACTGCTTACAACCACCCCACTCACATTTTATGTGTTGTTAGTCGTTACACCAAGCCCTAAGGAGAAGAGGAAGAACATCTGTCCATACAGGACCTCTATTCCTCTCTGTCTACTGAAGCTCCAGTAATAACTATATGACAGTGGACAGAAACCTCACTGAAGCTTCTTGAGGTATAAATAATGCCATATTTTGGACTCAGTCATTGGCTTATATGTTATCCGTTTAATGTTTTTTTTTTTTTTTTTTTAAATATTCTGTTGAATGGAGTAGCCTAGTCTACTGTGCTGTTTCATCCTCATTTATTTTTATTTTTTTTACGAGAAACTGACGTATAATTAGGCTAAAAGGACTAATGTAACCCTATGGACACGTTTGCCATGTACATCAGTACCTCTCTAGACTTATACACTAAAGATAGGATAAAACGCAGAGTAAAATTGTAGTGTGAACAGATCCTTACATGCAGATTTTGCTTGAGATTTGGGGGCAGATTGCAACCTTTGCAATCAATCTGGTGAAAACCTGACATACTATATAATACATAGAGTATGCTGCAGGTGTGACAGTCTATGCCATTTGTACAATGTATTATGCTTATTTTATCCTCCACATAAATAGGGTCATGCACATGGCCTGGCCATATTATGGATCTAGTTTGAATTTTTTGTGTCCATACTGTATCTCCTTTCTGTATGTGCTTTCAAATTTATGTGAAGGTTTTCTTTCTAATAAATTGCTAAACAGTTTGTGAGAAAAAAAAATTGGGACATATTTCATCACATTCTGTATTACCAAATTTATGTTTGCTATATACATGATATCTTTTTTAGAGACCTAGGAAACATTTTGCAAAATATCTTCCTATATATAAAGATGTTAAATGGTTGTCCACTTCAAAACTGTACTGCCTGACTTCACTGTTCAGACAGCTCACTTCCAAATGGTGTCATTAGGCAGTGGCAATTGACTACTGCAGCCATTATCGGCTTTAGCAGTGATGTCCCCATTCGGAAGCAGTAAACTGAAGATCGGCGTAGAGTTAGGATGGCGCAGCGCTGGATCCAAATTGAGGGGAGAGGTAAGTGTAAGGGTTTTTTGAATGGTCTATATTATGCCAAAAACAAATAAAGTGGACACCTTTAAAAGAACATATCTGTTCCATATATAGTGTTGGTTTGGGGATAAGAGGCCTGTATATTTCTAGAGAACTATTCTTCCTCTTATTTACTTGGTCTTTCCTAGGTAATTTTTCAACTGTGTCTGAAAACATAGAACTTTGTCATGTCATGCTCCAGTGCTTAAACTCAATGCATACATGGGATTTCTTCCAGAAGCTTTTTCTTCTTAAAGAATATATGCAAATATTCTATTTGGTACTGCTTTGAGTGATAGGTGGAAGGGAATTTCAGCATAATTAGTTTTCTTTTTGCTGTAGTAAATATATCATCATATGACAAGATGTTAAAGCTACTACTATTGCTATATGGCAGGACTCAATGCCGTGTTTTCTCAGCTCCTTCCTCTTTATATTATAAGCTGCTGGTTGAAGGTTATTTAGCAATGACATCAGTACAACCCATTTACAGCTATACAATATATTTATTTAGCCCGTGATGATAAATGAAAGCAATATTGTGTAAACAACAAGGAACACTAAAGAAAAAACCAACCATGGGTTGCATGGTGCAGCAGAAAGCAGCTTTCCAGATTACCTGTGTTGCACCGTAGAGTTTTGTTACTACAAAGACCATTTTGGCAGATGGAATTAATGAGCCATATACTTTGTATTTTTCTCAGAGTGTTGACGAGAGATGTGTAAGTTAAACTTTATGGTGGTACTTACAGGGGCATAATATCACATGATTCACATTTCAACTACTTACACATGTGGACAAAATTACTGGTACCCTTCCCATAAAGAAAGAAAAACCCACAATGGTCACTAAAATAACTTAAAACTGTCAAAAGTAATAATAAATTTTAATTTACTGAAAATCATCTAATAAAAATCAGATATTGATTTGTGGTTTAACTAAACAGTTAAAAAAAAAAAAAGGCTAGTGAAACTGGCATGGACAAAAATGATGGTACCACTAGGAAAGATTGAAAACTAAGGTGTGACCTATAATAAGGAACACAGATGTCTTTAAACCTGTAATCAGCCAGTCTTCCTATTTGAATTGTGAAAAGTAGTCACTGTGCTGTTTGATATCATGGTGTGTACCACACTGAACATGGACCAAAGGAAGCTTGGGAGAGTGTTATTTCAGGAGATTTAGAAAGAAAATTATAGACAAACGTGGTAAAGGCTTTCAGACCGTGGCCACAAGAGGAAAAAGTTGAGGGTAACATCATTTCTCGCCAATAATTCATTGGGGGACACAGCACCATGGGTATAGGGCCATGCATTCGGAGGCGGACACTAGGCGGATCAAACGTTAGACCTGCCCCGACGGCCTATTCCCTCCTGCTGATGCCAGGGGCTGATCAGTTTTCAGCACCTAGTGTCCTGTAGGAGGCAGACGCTGCTCTGGCCAGTCTCTGGCAGAGTTTTTGTTATTTTTTCTTTCCTTTGGCTGGAAGGTGATTGAGCATCCGCTTCTACCCTGGAGGAAGGTGATTGAGCACATCTGGCTTCTCACCTGGAGGTGATTGAGCACTCTGCTCTCACCCGTTGGAAGGTGATCGAGCGCCCGGCTCTCACCTATCAGGGGGGACGTCAACGCGTAGTTGTACTGTGACGCTGTCCACCCTGAGGGCGTCAGGAAAACCTGTTTTTAAGCTGCTGGCCTTCCTCCCCGCCGCTCACTGCCACTCCCCACCTTGCAGCCTCCGCGGCCTTTTATGGGATCCGGTAGCCACACCTCTGAGGTGCATGGGTACCACGAGGGTTGATGCCCGCTACGGCCCGAAGGACATTAGATATCGGTGGTACCCCGATCGTCCTCCCGTTTTGTTGTGGGGTGGTCGGGGATTTTTTCCTTTAAAATGCGTCTTGGGTGGCCCGCAGGAATTCCAGTTTTCCCTGCGGCCTCCCAGTGTTGCCCTATTTCTCCAGTATTGGCGGGCGTCCCCAGGGCAGGAGTAACGTTCCCTCCTTGGCCAGTGCCGATCACTGGCCAGCGGACATGTTTAGGTTTGGCCCAGGCGTCGTTTTCTCTGCCGCGCTGGGGTTCCCATGTTGGGGGGCATATTTTTCCCCCCATACAATAGCCTACCCTAAGGCAGCAGACAGGTTTGCCCGCTGTGTCGGCACTAAGCGTCTGGGCAACCATGCAGTGCCGCGGCAGTTACCGCCGCGGTACCGCGTGTTGTGGGGTCTGGCGCTGGCTCTGGTGGTTAGATGGGCCTCTCAGTGCAGGGGCTGCAGTATCGCTTACCAGCTCGCCTCCCGCGGGTGGCGTTACGGCGTCCGCGCCGAGGCCCGTGGCGTTCAAATTTAGAAGCCCCGCTATCTGGAGGCTAGGCCGCAACTGAGGCCGCGCTCCTCGCCCCCGGCCCTGGTCCCCCCCGGGGAGGCCCCAAATGGTCCGGGCCCCTCCCTGATTTGTCATGACCTCCAGCAGCCCAGGCCTGTGTTGGCGGACCAAAAACGCCGTTTTTGCGTCGTTCACATCCGTGGCTTCTCCGGACTGCTGAGGAAGACACAGCATCTTGGGATGGTAAGTTTTTTACTCCCCTTTGCCATCCCATCCCTTCCCCATCGCGCTTTGCAACCATGAGTTCTCCTTTTCAGGGTCTAAGTGTTTTAAAGCGTCTGTGCCCAAATACATGGCGACCTGCTTCGCCTGCGCCCACTGCCACAGGATTTGCCCTTGTTGGCTAGCCCCGGTGCACTTTGTGCCCTTACTGCCTGCTCGCGCTAATACCATCCACTTTGCACTGCGGGACCCAGCCCCCCCTGTCGGGGTCAGTGTGGCCCCCATATTGGGCCGGCCCCTCGCTCACTAGCATGCCGACCCTGTACAGGGTGCACCAGTTAGTTTTGTGCCCATAGGGCACAAGCCCTCAGCAGGCCCCAGAGGCTCGCAACCTTGCCTATCCCAGGGTCCAGCGCCTGTGCATCCCGTACGAGTGTTATGCGTAAGAGGTTAGAGTTCTCTCCTGCCTTCTTTAATCACCCGAGCTCTCTCCCAACAGACTTTGGTGTCGGAAGATAGAAGCTCCATGCCTGGATACGGCGTTTCTTCAAGTGGGGACTCCTCCGATTCTTGACTTCCTTGAGGCCAGACAGAGATTAGATGTGACAGTAGCGGTCCAAGCCCTTACCGGGCTAATTGGAACGATGTGAAAGCTCCAAACCGGGAAAAAAAAAAAATCACGCCCTATCTGGAGACTCCCGCTGTCTCTGGCGTTTTAAGGCCAGACAGGGGTTTAGACTGATGGTGACTAGCAGCAGTCCAAGCCTTAGCAGGTCCCGGGCTATTTGGAACGGGATGTGAAAAGCTCCAGGCCTGAATAATGGCCCTTCTGAAGACTCCCCTGTCTCTGGCTTTGGGCCAGACAGGGGTTGAATGTGGATGACTCACCGGTCCAGCCCGTAGGCCCCGGAAAGCTCCGGGCCTGGGTACGGCCTCTGTTTAAAGACTCCTCACCCTGGTCTCTCTGGCTCTGGGCCAGACAGGTTAATAGGATTGACAGCAGCGGTCGCAATCCCTTATCAGAGCTTTCTAGAGATCTCTCCCTTCCATGTTAGTATTGAGGATTCTCACCCTCCCAGGATGGCGGTCACCCTTAATAGTGCGGCAGTGCGACAGGCGTTTGGTGTTCCCTGCGCGCCTGAAATTGAGTAAACTGTTTGCCAGGGCGTGGAAACATCCGTCAAGTTACGCGTTTGTTTCCAACCCTAGATGGCTTAATTCCTCCTTTGCCCTTTCCCCTGGAGATCAGGGTCATAGTGGTCATGGGTCCCATCTGGTGACACCCCAGTCACCCCGGCCAAGTATCCCTAAGGCCATCCCTTCACTTGGACGCGGCGGATCTTCCTGTGCACAGACATGGCGTCATCCAATGGGTTATGGTTGTAATTCCGCCTTGGGGCGGCCGTGCAGTCCCTGCACCTGCGCTTTCACTTCCGCATTTCACATGCATGGTCTGACCGTGGCAGCGGCTTACGGCTGGAGCTTCCACAGTGGGTTGGTGGAATCCCGCTTTGCCCAGTTCTCCAGGTTTCTGCCCGGTCCCAGTAAGTCTCGCTGGTGTCCAACCCGCTTTATGGCTTGGGCGTTGGCCAATGCAGTGCCCCCGTTTTCCAGAGCTTATAATTTTTGGGGCGGGGGTTACAGCCCGCCAAGGAGTTATTGGTTATGCGCTTCCGCTCTGCCTCGTGTAAGCGTTTTTTTCCTGGGAGGCCACAGTAGGGGTCGTAGTATGCTTCCCCTTCAGGGCCCTAGCCGGTGCAAGCGGCATTCCACGTACTGTTCCTCGCGAACGCGCAAGGCGCCTTTTGCCCAACAAGAGCATGTTCCTGATGAGCCTTCCCCCCACACCCGAGAATTCTTTTTTGGGGTGGGGGCATTTCCCTCCAGTTCCAGTGGATCTGGCAGTTTCAGAAGCGCAGCAATACCTGGGTTCGCTGGGTCCCACTTTCAGGACTCACTTTGGATTTGGCTTCCCCCAGCACCGGTGTTGCAGCTTCCTCCGCACGCGCGGCTCTGGGCGTTCGTTTTCCCCATGGCAATCCGCACTCTCCTCCTGGTCCGGCTGAGATTATGCCGGCCTGCCTCCGAGTCATGGAGCGTTCTTTCAGGATCTTATTCAATCCCATTTATGGTTCGCATGAAGGGCAGCTCACTAGGGCCGAATATCGGTCCTTAAAGTTGCTCAACCATATGCGTATGGGCCCTGTTTGCACGGGAGTCCTTTGTTCAGCGGTAGCCACTCGTAGTGCAAAGAGAGTTATTTTTCACTGCTAGGGACATCAGGTTTTTTTCGCCCCGGATGTCCCAGTATATCAGAAGGTTCCTCGCGTGTTTCCCAGTAGGCTCTCGCGACATTTCTCTGCTCAGAGTTCTGCTGTTCGGCCCTCGCAAGGCAGCACCAAGGGTCTTCATATAGCTCCCTGCACACCCCCTAATGACGAATCCTTCACGTCATGGGTTGGTCCCCTACCCTCAAAATGATTCGCCTGCTGGGTCAGCGTCAGGATTCCCTGAAGTTGCAGCACGCTATTCGGCTGTATTGATTATTTGGCAGCAAGTCTCGGTCTGATTCCATTCATTAGGGATGGAACTTCGAGGGATGACATTGAATCTCAATCAGTTTCCAGAGGGTTTCCCCTCCCCTCGTGGAAGCTGCTTTGCACTTAATCGAGCCCCTATCTCTGTATCGCACCCAGCATATTCTTCCCATGTTGCATGCAAAGGGTATTTGGCAGCTTGAGTACGGCCACCGAGGCATGGTCCCATTGCGGCAGCGCCTTGCACACGTTCCCTGCAGCGGCAATCCTGCCTCAGTTGGTCTCCTAGTCATTCGGGGCCGCCAGGTCCTTCAGTCACTGTGATTTGGAACCCCAAACAATTTCCTTAAGCCTCTCTCATTGGGTGTCCCCTCTCATCCGGGGGCACCCAGTTCGGGGTTGGTCAACAACACCACGATTGCGGCATGTCTGAATCCTTTCAGGTGGTTCCAGAGGCCGAGCAGTTTCTCTCAGATAACTGCAAAGGTTCCTTCCGCAGAGCAGAGCAGCGGTACCACCCTGGTCGGCAACGTCTCCTATCCAGGGGTGGAAAACCAACTTGGCCAAGTCATCTTCGGAAGTGCTACACCTTCCTTGCCGGAGGTGAGGTACGCGAGACAATCGACACTGGTGAGTCTCTCCTCAATCCTCCAGTGCCCGAGATATGGGCCAGGAAATCCCCTGGCCTGGCTAGTGACTTGCCTGGTCCTGGTCCTTGGGCAGTTTTGGTTCCTGACCCCGCCTTTTTTTTAACCTGGGGCCCTACTTCCGACGAGAGCTCAAGGTGCCTCGATGTCCCAGAGGATACCAGCTGTGCCCTCCACCATAGATTAGGGCCCTCATGTTCCGGGTAACGCGGAACTCGGGCCCAATGGCAAATGGTCAGACATTTCCGTAGCCCAGCCTTCTGTCGCAGGCCCCTGCTCCAACTACCATGGTAACCTCCGCCATTTGCAGTCTTCACCAGCAGGGCAGTTGCGACTGCAACCCTAAGATCACCCAGGTCTGTTGGCCCAGAAACGTCACGACCTCCTTTGGTATGGTCCTACTCCAAGGGTGCCCGTTGTTTCTCATCAGGCCGTGGATCTCGGCTCGCCCTCCATCCGCACATGAAAAGGGCAGGGTTTCGGTTTCAAACCGATCTGTGCATCGCAAGCTGGCTTCCCT
>JAODAL010010392.1:0-105444 GCA_025379985.1 Phyllomedusa bahiana | reverse complement strand
TTAAACATCCTCCCCTAGCTACAAAAGGGGCGTGCTGGCACTTGCATTTCCCCCATTTTCCCCACGCTTTTTAGTTGCTGTGGAACGACAAGTTCCCAAAATAAACCCAATAAATTTTCTGTTAGTCCTTTGGTTTTTTAAACAGGCTTTTATATTTATTTAAAAAAAAGGATGAAATTTAAAAGAAAAAATTTTGACCGGTTGTGCTTTCTCAAATTCTCTTTTCAAGTTTTTAAATTTAAAAATTTAAAATTCTAAAAAATTAAACCCAAGCCCTCCAGCCTGACCCCAAACCATCGGGATTCCCTTGGTTTTTTGGCCTCAAAATCATCGGTTTTTTACTGCACTGGTTCCCATGTTACTTTAAGGGATTTTTTACGGGGGTGATCCTCATTGCTCCAAAAACAATTAACTTTGGCTGTTTGGTTCCCAGGGTTACAAAATGCCATATTGGGGGTGATCCTCATTGCTCCTTTTTTTTACTATGGCTGAATTGGGGTTCCATGTTTACATAATCTGCCATAGGGGGGGGCTGGCGGGAGGTTTTCTGCTGCTCATTTTTCCCCTTTTGGGGAAAGCCCCTTAAAGCTTTTAAAACCGGACCCTGGTTCCCCCCTATGATGGATTTTTCTTTTATCTTTGGGGCCCTGTTAGATAATAAAGATGTTAGTTAAATTAGAGAAGTTTCCCTTTTCCAGTCCCCAGGTGGATGATCTAAAAGGGGTGAGGTCTAATTATTCTTCCCCCCGGATTTTTCCCTGTCCGTGTCCACCCTTGGTGGGTCATTCAGGAGAAGGAACGCTGTGTTTGGAATAGGGGGGAAAAACGGGAAAGGTTCGAGTTTGAAATGTGCTTTTTGGGAAGTAAGGTCCATGGGGGGAAAAAACCCCTTTTGTTCAACCCATACAGGCCAATCTCCCCGCTTTTGGCGGGGGGTCCCGTTTAAATGGGGGCCCCCCTTTCCGCCACCCCGACAGGTTGGCAAACCCTTTCCCGCGCCAGCAGGCAGCGGGGGTTCTTTAAATTTGTTGCAGTTTGGTTTGCTCCCTCGGGCGCCGCCGGCCGCCCCTTTCAGGCGGGTAAAACCCGGCCGAAAACCCGGCCCAAACAACCCCCCCCCGCGAGTCTAAACTGACTTGTGTGGCGCCGCAACCATTTCATTTGAGCGGCCGCCTTTACAGGGAGAAGGCGGGAGGGATCTTTTCCCTCCTCCCCTTTCCTTTTTTTTTTACAGCCCCCGGACCCCTTTTGTGGGGTTTTGTACTTTCGGTTCAGCGTCGCGGGGGGTGTGAGCGTGGCGAAAATCACCCCCCCTTTGCGACGCTGAGATCGGCCGGGGGGAGGGTCTGGTGCTGGCCGGGCGTTTGCGGGAGCCTGGTG
Source organism: Phyllomedusa bahiana (assembly GCA_025379985.1). Classification (NCBI taxonomy): domain Eukaryota; kingdom Metazoa; phylum Chordata; class Amphibia; order Anura; family Hylidae; genus Phyllomedusa; species Phyllomedusa bahiana. Next base: position 104,064 of record JAODAL010010392.1, on the reverse strand, counting down.
AGGTAATTTGGGTTTTTAATTTATTTTTTTTTATTATTTTAAGGGGGGCCCTTCAAACCTGACGGGAAAAGGGGGGGAAATTACCTGGCTGCAATGGGGGTTTTTACTTGGCTACAGGGGCTTCTACCTGCTTGTAAGGGGCACAAACCTGTTTTTGGGGACTACTCCCTTGGCTATAAGGCACAAACCGGGCTAGGGGGGGCATTTTCCCTGGCTTTTTTCCCAAAACCCGGTTTTTGCGGGTTTAGGTGGAGGGGGGGTGTGGCTTTTTTAAAGGGGCGTGGAACACCCAAGATGGGCTTTGTCCCCCTCTTAAATTCCCCTGCTTTTCCACTTTAAAAATTTGGGGAACTATGGTTAAAACTGTTTGAAGGCCCCTTGAGTTCGGGGTGAGAATAGAAATTTAATAAAGCCATTTCCCCGGGACAGTGAGGACCTGGACCGGCCCTGATTTGGGGGAGGGGATTCATCACATGATTGGGTTTAATTCCCCATTTTAAGCTTTTTTAACAAACAGACCTGCACAGAAAATTGTTTCCCGGCCTAAATAAATGCTGATAATAAACCCCGAAGCCTTGCAGGGGGCGCTAGTATAAATGATGCTGACAATGAGCAGAAGCCCCCAGCAGCGGGCGCTGTGTATCACTAAATGCTGACAATGGGGAAAGAAGCCTCAAGGGGGGGGCGTTGTATCATAAAATGCTGACAATGAGCGGAAAAAGCCTCAGGGGGGGCGCTGTTTTTCATGACTGTGACAAATGAGGCAGCAAAACCTAAGGGGGGCCCGCTGTTTATCACGGGATGTTTGGAAAATTTGAGGAGAACCCCCTCAGGGGGGGGGCGCTGTGAATCAGGGATTTGCTGACAATGAGGAAAAGCCTCAGCAGCGGGGGGCTGTGTTTCACCTGTCTGTCAATGGGGAGAACCCCTCAGCGGGGGGCGCTGTGTATAAACTGACTGCTGACAATGAGGAGAAGCCCAGGGGGGGGCGCTGTTTTACCCACTGACTGTGACAATGGCAAAAGGCCCCCGCGGGGGGCGTGTGTATCCGGGACTGCTGACTTTGAGGAGAAGCCTCTGCAGGGGGGCGTTTTGTGTATCCTGACTGCTGACAATAAAACGGGAAGCCCCGCGGGGGGGTGTTTTTTCACTGATGCTACAAGGGGGCCCAAAAAGCCTCGGGGGGGGCGCTATGTATCACGAGGGCTGACAATGACCCAAAAAGCCTTGAAAGGGGGCGCTGTGTATAAATGTTGTGCAATGAGGAGGCTCGGGCAGCGGGCGCTGTGTTTAAACTGACTGCTGACAATGAGGAGAAGCCTCAGGGGGGGCGTGTGTATCACTGACTGCTGACAAGAACAGAAGCCTAAGCGGGGGGGCGCTGTGTATAAAGACTGCTAAACAAGGGAGCAAAGCCTCAGCGGGGGGCGCGGGGTTTCAGGGACTGCTGACAATGAGGAGAAGCCTAAAGGGGGGGGGCGTGTGAAATCACTGATGCTGAAAATGAGGAGAACCCTCAGCGGGGGGGCGCTGTGTTCACTGCCCTGCTGACAAGGCGAAGCCTAAAAGCGGGGGGCGTGTGTTTTCTCTGACTGCGGGAACAATGAGCAGAAGCCTCAGCGGGGGGCGATGTGTTTTCAGGGAGGTGACAATGAACGAAGCCTCGGGCGGGGGGGCGCTGGGGTACCCACTGTTTGCTGCCCAATGAGCAGAACCCCTCGGCGGGGGGGCTGTGTATCATGACTGCTGACAATGAGCAGAACCCCTCAGCGGGGGGCGCTGTGTATAAAGGGACTGCGGGACAATAAAAAGAAGCCTCAGCGAGGGTCGTGGTTTTTTCCCACTGATTTGCGGGAAAATTGAGCAGAACCCCCCTCAGGGGGGGGCGTGTGTATAAATAAATGCGGGACAATGGGAGAAAGCCTCTGCGGGGGGGGGCGGGTGTATCACGGACTGCTGACAATGAGCAGAACCCTCAGGGGGGGGGCCCCAGTGTATCACTAAATTGTGACAATGAAAAAAACCCTCGGGGGGGGGGGGCCCCGCTGTGTAATCACTGACTGTGAAAATTGACAAAAGCCTAGCGAGGGGCGTTGTGTATCACTGACTGCGGGACAATGAGCGGGAAGCCTCAGCGGGGGCCCCCTGTGTATCACTGCCCTGTTGGAAAATGAGCAGAACCCTCGCGGGGGGCGCTGTGTATCACTGATGCTGAAAAATGGGAGAAGCCCCCAGCGGGGGGGGTGTGTATCACGACTGCGGGACAATGAGCAAAAGGGCCCACGGGGGGGGGTCTGTGAAATAAACTAAATGCGGGAAATGAGCAGAAGCCTCAGCGGGGGGCGCTGTGTATCACTGACTGTGACAATGAGCAAAACCTCGGGGGGGGTGCTGTGTATCACTGACTGCCCCCCAATGAGCAGAAGCCCAGGGGGGGGATTTATTTTATCATGTGCTAAACAATGAGCAGAAGCCTAGCGGGGGGGCGCTGTGTATCACGGGACTGCGGGAAAATTTGAGAAATAACCCTCTGCGGGGGGGCGCTGTGTTTCACTAAATGCTGAAAAGAGGAGAAGCCTCGGGCAGCGGGCGCTGGTATCCCCTGAATGCTGACCTGAGGGGAACCCCTCAGCGGGGGGCGCTGTGTATCATGACTCCCGACAATGGGAAAACCTGCCCTTTTCAGGCGGGGGGGGGGGGGGGGGGGGGGGGGGGGGGTTTCCCCCAACTTTTGGGGGGGCCCATGAGAAAGAACCCCCCTCAGCGGGGGGCGTGTGTACCCACTGAATGCTTGGACAATGGCGGGAAACCCTCAGCGGGGGGCGCTGTGTATCATAAATTTTGGCTGCAATGAGAAAGAAGCCTCGGGGGGGGGGGCCGCTGTGTATCAATGACCTGCTGACAAGAGGAAAAAGCCTCTGCGGGGGCGTGGGTATAAATGACTTGCTAAACAAAAAACCAGAACCCCTCAGCGGGGGCGCTGTGTTCATGACTGCGGGACAAATGGCAGAAGCCTAAGGGGGGGCGTGGGTACCCGGACTGCGGGAAAATTGGCAAAAGCCTCAGCGGGGGGCGCTGTGTATAAATTGATTTGCCCCCCCTTGAGGAGAAAGCCTCTCGGGGGGGGGTTTGTTTTTATCATACTGCTGACAATGACCCCAGAAGCCTCAGGGGGGGGGGCGCTGTTTTTTCAGGGCTGCCGAAAATGAGCAGAAAGGGCCCTCAGCGGGGGGGCGCTTTTTGTTTCCTAAAATGCGGGAACAATGAGAAAAAGGGCCCTCAGGGGGGGGCGCTGTGTATCACTTGCTGCAATGGGGCAGAAGCCTCAAAGCGGGGGGGCTGTGTATCACGGGATGCTGCCCAAGGGAGCAAAAGCCCAGGGGGGGGTGTGTATAATTGAATCCCTGAAAATGAGCAAAAACCCCCTCGGGGGGGGCACTAGGGATAAATGACTGCGACAAGGAGGAAACCCTCAGAAACGGGCGCTGTGTTTTCACTGACTGTGAAATGAGGAGAAGCCTCAGCGGGGGGGGGGGCTGTGTTCACTGACTGCTAAACTTTTGCGAAGCCTCCCCGGGGGCGCTGGGTATCACTGATGCTGACAATGAGCAGAAGCCTCGCGGGGGGCGCTGTGTTTCACTGACTGTGAAAAATGAGGAAAACCCTAAGGGGGGGCGCTGTGTATCACTGACTGCGAAAATTTAAACAAAAGCCCCCAGCGGGGTGCTGTGTTTCACTGACTGCTGACAATGAGCGGGAAACCCTCACGGGGGGCGCTGTGTATAAATACTGCTGACAATGAGCAAAAAGGCCCCCAGGGGGGGGCCCTGTGTATCACTGACTGCTGAAAATTTGAGCAAAAGGGCCTTGGGGGGGCCCGATGTGTATAAATGACTGTGACAATGAACAGAAACCCTCAGCGAGGGGGCGGTGTACAGGGATGCTAACAATGAGAGAAACCCCTCGGGGGGGGGCGCTGTGTTCATTGATGCTGACAATGAGCGGGAACCCTTTCGCGGGGGGCGTGTGTATAACTGAATGCTGCAATGAGCAAAAAGGCCTCGGGGGGGGCATATGTATCACTGCTGCTGACAATACCCAAAAACCCTCGGCAGGGGGCCCGCTGTTTTATCCGGGATGCTGACAATGAGCAAAAAGCCTCAGCGGGGGGCGCTGTGTATCACTGACTGTGACAATGAGAAGAACCCTCAGGGGGGGGGCGCTGTGTTTTCATGACTGTGACAATAGCAAAAGCCTCAGGGGGGGGCGCGGGTTTTATCACTGACTGCTCCAAGGGAGCAAAAAGCCTCGCGGGGGGCGCTTTTTTTTTTCACGGATTTTGGGGCAATGAGCAGAACCCTTTCAGCGGGGGGCGTGTGTATAACTAAATGCTGACAATGAGCAGAGCCTCAGCGGGGGGGGTGTGTATCCCCTGCTCCCTCCCAAAATGGGGGAAAACCCCCTAGGGGGGGGGCGCTGTGTATCACTGATTTGGGGAAAAATTGAGCAGGGCCTCAGCGGGGGGCGCTGTGTTTTCCCCTTGACTGCTGCCAATGAGCAGAAGTTCAGCGGGGGGGCTGTGTTAAATGATGCTGACAATGAACGGGAAGCCTCAGGGGGGGCGCTGGGGTATCACTGACTGCCGGGAAAATAAACAGAAGCCTCGGGGGGGGGCGCTGTTTTTTATAAATGACTGCTGACAATGGGGGAGAAGCCTCTGCGGGGGGGCGGGGGTGTACCCCACTGACTGCTGACAATGAACAAAAGCCTCAGCGGGGGGGCTGTGTACCCGGGACTGTGACAATGGCAGAAACCCTCAGGGGGGGGCCCGCTGGGGCCCTTGACGGCTGACAATGAGCAAAAGGGCCTCAGGGGGGGGCGCTGTGTTTCACTGAATTTTGCAAAAAGCAGAAACCTTTCAGCGGGGGGCACTATGTTTCACGGGCTGCTGACAATGGCAGAAGCCTCAGCGGGGGGGCTGTTTTATCACTGACTGTGACAATGAGCAGAAGCTCCGGGGGGGCGTGTGAACCCACTGACTGCTGACAATGAGCGGAAGCCCAGCGGGGGCCCCTGGGTTCACGGGATGCGAAAATGAGCAAAAAGCCCCCCCAGCGGGGGGGCGCGGGTATCACTGACTGTGACAATGAGCGGGAAGCCTCCCCCGGGGGGCGGCTGTGTACCCACTGATGTTTAAACAATGAGCAAAAACCCCTCAGCGGGGGGCGCTGTGTATCCTGACTGCTGAAAATTGAGCAGAAAGTTTGCAGGGGGCGCTGTGTATCACAAAATTGCTGACAAGGGACCCAGAAGCCTCGGGGGGGGCGCTGTGTTATACTAAATGCTGAAAAGAGAAAAAGGGCAGAAAGCGGGGGGCCCCAAATTTTAAAAGACTGCGGGACAATGAGCAAAGCGCAGCGGGGGGGCTAGGAAATCACTGACTGCTGCAAGGGAGCAAAAAAGCCTCAGGGGGGTGCACTTTTGTTCACTGATGCTAAACTAATGGCGGGAACCCTCGCGGGGGGCGCTATTTATCACGGGAATGTTTGACAATGAGCAAAAGCCTCAGCGGGGGGGCTGTTTTATATGATGGTTATCGCGCCCGGTTCTCCCCCCCGATCAGTGCAGTTTGACCCCCCAAGGTTTGTGTGTGCCCCACAGGGGCCCCAGGACGGGTGGGGAGCTTTGGGCCCTCAGTGTGCTCATTTTACAATGAAAGGGGGACGGTCTGTGTACGGCCAGAAATAACTCTACAAGGAGAGAGGGCGGGTGAGCGGCTGTGCAAACCCCACTGAAAAAGAGAAAGCCGTTATCTCCATTTACTTTCAGTATTTTTGGTATCTGTACATGTGTGTATGTAAAAAACTGTACGTTTTTGTGATGTATAAAAAACATATGTACAATAATAAAACCATACACCCGTTTTATAACTAACTTTATATAATATATATTTATATATATATTTTTATATTATATATTATTTATTTTTATATATGCACACATGTTTTACTTTACTCCCCCTTTCATTTTAAAAACCCGGGCCCGGGGTGCCCCTTAGACATCAAAAATTTTAAACCTGAGGGTTTGAATTAGGGTTATGTTCCACGGTTAATTGCGGGTGTAACTCCCGCGGCGAGCCCACCACCCAACAGAAATGCTTTTCCCAGTTTTGAAACCTTTTTTGGGGAATGTTTTTGGAAGAGACCTGGGATCAGGTTTTTGGGTTTCAAGTTTATGTTGAATTTGATTCATGCCCAAAAGGATTCGGGCCGGTCTGAAAGCCAAAAGGTGGGTTTTCCCCAAAATTAAAAACAAATAAAAAATTAAAAATTTTTTTTTTTTTTTTTGGGAAGCAAAAAAGTAAAAATTTGAAATTTAAAGGGAAAGGAATCTGCAGAACAAAGCAGATGCAAAATACTTGCAAGTCAAATTTAGGGAAAATTTTTGGAATTAATATAATATGTAAAAGATGTATAATATGACTGTATATAAAATTACGTGGGCCTCATGTTAAAAAGGCTGTAGTGGATGGTGGGGTTTTGGAGCCTGAAAAATTTTTAAAATTTCAAAAACATTTTTTCCCTTTTGCTTGTCATTTTGGTAAAATTTTTTATTGGTTTTTGGACTTTAAAAAAAAAAAAAAAATTTGTAAAATATGCAACTGGAAGGAAAACCCATTTGTGGAGTTTCTGAATTTGTTCTGAGAAATTTAGTTTTTGCCTTCCATCAGATCCGCAAACATTTCCCTCACTTTCTGTTGTCATTTTTCCAGGCAAGGGAAGGGGCCTCTCTCCCACTTTTTGGGGTTTGGGGGGAAAAGCGGGGGGCCACGGGGGCCCAAAACCCCTCTAAAATGTCGGGGTTATAAAGAATTGCTCGTTTACAGCATTTTTGATAAATTGGTTGATCTTCTACTTCTTTGAAAGCAGGTGAAACATGTTGCTGAAATCTGTTTCCCCTGGGGGCGGGATCTTTTCCCCTGGGGCAGCGCTTTGCCCGCTCCATGTCATCAATTACACTCCTCATGTGATGAGGCTGAAGATATGAGAGCAGTAGCACTGGCGGACCCAAATTTCCTCTTGCTCTTTGCATCGAACTAACTTATTATATATTTTGGGAGTCGGAGTCGCTCCATTTTATGATGACTCCGACTCCACAGCCCTGGCCGGGTCGTGTAGGTTTCAGATTGATGATACTTGGGGGGGGTATTTTTTCCCCCTGCCCTGAGAGCTATTTAGCCTGGGAATGTCCCTGTGCGAGGGGGGGCCCTGTTGGCAGAGGAGACATGGCCGCCCATCACAAGAGGTTCTGCAGCAGCTGCGGGTCGCAGTCTATTGTCAGCAGCAGGTTATAGAGGAGCGGAATGTGGGAGAAGGTTCCGGAGACTCTCAGGATTCTACCTAAGACCTCCCATGTAAGCTCACCTGCCCCCGGGATCCTGGGAAATCTGACCACAGCGAGCACCAGAGAGACTGCCGGGACCTGTGTGTGCTACAGGGTGAGGAGTGCAGGACCTGCGATGATGTCACCACCATGTGATCAGTCACATGAGGGGGCGGGGCCAGCAGTGTTGGATGAAGGACCTGCGATGATGTCATCACCATGTGACCAGTCAGGGGCAGGGGCAGTAGTGGTGGATGAAGGACCTGTGATGATGTCACCACCATGTGACCAGTCACATGAGGGGGCGGGGTCAGGGGAGAGGATGATGGTGGATGAGGTAAAAGGGTCAGAAAGAGGAGAAAACCAATAATAAATAATCTTATATAGGCCAAATATTCGCAGCACTTTACAATATAGAGGGAATAAGCACAGACAAACCAACATTACATTATAAAAAAGCTACTGACAAATGGGGACACGAGGGGGTGAGGGCCCTGCTCGCAAGAGCTTACAATCTATTGGGGTTTGTAGGGGTGAAACAAAGGGTGACAAGTGCTTGGTTTACAATGGCCCAGCCATGTTACAAAAATAGGGGTAGTATACATAAAATGTGGATGAACCTGCCATCCCAACCATTACATCTATATACAGATAAGTGCTGTGGGGGCCAAAGTGCAGGAAGTGACAAATGTGTGACAAAATTTTGGGGGGGTTGACAATTAGGGATCTTGATAGGCTTGTCTAAGAAGATGAGTTTTCAGAGCGCACTTAAAACTGTGAGGGTTGTGAGTGTGCCTGATCACATGGGGTAACATGTTCCAGAGAACTGGTGCAATACGTGCAAAGTCTTGGAGACGGGCATGGGAGGTTCGGATGAGTGAGGTGTGTAGTCGTAGATCAGTAGCAGAGCGGAGAGAGGGGGTAGCGTGGTAGATAAAGATAAGGGAGGAGCTGTATGGGGGTGCAGTGCTGTGGAGAGAGCAGGTAGGGTGGTAGACGGAGATGTAGGGGGTGCAGCGCTGTGGAGAGAGCAGGTAGGGTGGTAGACAGAGATGAGGGAGGAGATGTAGGGGTGCAGCACTGTGGAGAGACCGGGTAGGGTGGTAGACATAGATGAGGGAAGAGATGTAGGTGGTGTAGCGCTGTGGAGAGGCCGGGTAGGATGGTAGATAGAGATGAGCGAGGAGATGTAGGGGGTGCAGCGCTGTGGAGAGGCCGGGTAGGATGGTAGACAGAGATGAGGGAGGAGATATAGGGGGGAGCAGCACTGTGCAGAGACCAGACAGGGTAGTAGATAGAGATGAGGGAGGAGATGTAGGGGGTGCAGCACTGTGGAGAGACCGGGTAGGGTGATAGAGATGAAGGAGGAGATGTAGAGGGTGCAGCGCTGTGGAGAGAGCGGGTAGGGTGGTAGAGATGAGGGAGGAGATGTAGGGGGGTGCAGCGCTGTGGAGAGACCGGATAAGCTGGTAGACAAAAAGTGAGGGAGGGATATAGGGGGAGCAGCACTGTGCAGAGACCAGACAGGGTAGTAGATAGAGATGAAGGAGGAGATGTAGAGGGTGCAGTGCTGTGGAGAGAGCGGGTAGGGTGGTAGAGATGAGGGAGGAGATGTAGGGGGGCAGCGCTGTGGAGAGACCGGATAAGCTGGTAGACAGAGATGAGGGAGGAGATATAGGGGGAGCAGCACTGTGCAGAGACCAGACAGGGTAGTAGATAGAGATGAGGGAGGAGATGTGGGGCGGGGGGGGGGAGTGTGCAGCGCTGTGGAGAGAACGGGTAGGGTGGTAGACAGAGATGAGGGAGGAGATGTAGGGGGTGCAGCACTGTGGAGAGACCAGGTAGGGTGGTAGACAGAGATGAGGGAGGAGATGTAGGGGGTGCAGCACTGTGGAGAGACCAGGTAGGGTGGTAGACAGAGATGAGGGAGGAGATGTAGGTGGCAGCGCTGTGGAGAGACCGGGTAGGGTGGTAGACAGAGATGAGGGAGGAGATGTAGGGGGTGCAGCACTGTGCAGAGACTGGGTAGGGTAATAGACAGTTATGAGGGAGGAGAGGTAGGAGGGTGAAGATGTAGGAGGGTGCAGCACTGGGGAGAGCTTTATGGGTGAGAGTGATGAGTTGATGTTGTGTTCTGTACTGAAGGGAACCCAAGTGCAGGACTGAAACAGGGTAGAGGCACCCAGTATAGGGGTGGAAAAAAAGATGGGGCCTCCCTGCTGCTTTTCAGGATGTTTGGAGAGGGAGAGTTTACAAAAGGGGAAACCCAAACAAGGGGGAGATACGGGAACCCCAAAAACGAAAAAGGGAATAAGAGCAACAATAAGAGTCTGGGTTGTTTCTACAGGGAGAAAGGACGGATTCTGGAGATTTTTCCTTAAAGGTGCAGGTGCAAGAGCGGGCAAGGGTTTGGATATAGGGGGTGAAGGACAGATCGGAATCTAGTAAAATTTCCCAAGACAGGGGGCCCTGTGCTAAGGAGTTAGGTTTGGTGCACACACAGAAATAGCAGGGGGGGTTGGTTAGTAGACGGTGAGGGGGCCCAAAAAGTTCGTGAGGTTTGGGCTTAAGATAAAAGGAGGACTTTTATGTCAGAGACGGGAAACAGACAGTCCTGGTGTTTTGTAGCTGGACAGAAGTGATGCCCAAGGGAGGAGGTGTATAATTGGGTGTCCCCCCGCTTTGAGATGGTACTGGAACCCAAATCTCTGAGGGTTTTGCCCAAAGGGGGGGCTGTGTAGTTTGGGAAAAGAGGAGAGGACCTAAAACCTGATCCCTGAGGAACCCCAAACACCCAAGAGGAAGAGGAGGGGGAAACCTGCAAATTGGGAAAATAAAAGGAGGGGTTTCGGGAGAGGTAGGATGGGAAAAAAGAGAGAGCGGTGTCCTGGGGGCCCAAATGGAAATGAGCTGGGGGAGAAGGTGGTGTTCAACAATGTCAAATGCAGCAGAGAGATCCAAGAAAAGCCCCAACGAGTAGTTACCCTGAGATTTTGTGTAAAGGGGGATCATTGGAGACTTTTGCTAGAGCGGGTTTTTGCAGTGTAAAGAGAAAAAAACCCTGTTTGCAAAAGGTAAAGGGGAAGGAGTTAGCGGAGAGATAGCAGGTGGGGGCCCAAGCTTTCCCAAAGGAGTTTAGAGATAAAGGGGCAGGTTAGGGACTGGTTGGTATTTGGGCCGCGCAGGAGGGTCCAGATTTGGGTTTTTTTAAAGAAAAGGGGTTATAGTAGGTGTTTAAAGGAGGATAAAAAAGACCCCAGGGGGAGAGAAAAAGAGGTTACAGATTGTAGTGGGGTGGAGAGGACAGTTGGAGGAAAAAAGGGCTGGACAAGGTGGGGGGAAAGGGGTCACTAGAGAAAATGGTGGGGGGGAGCAGAAGGGAAGCATGGGGTACTTCTTCTTCTGACGTCGGGGTGGGGGGGGGGGGAAAACGATTAAAAGGGCGTGCCCGGGGGGGGGAAGGATTGGTGTTATTTGGGGATTGCAATGTGGTGTTTTGCCAGATACTGTCGATGTTGTCTTGAAAGGAGTGGCCAGGTCTTCAGCACAGAGGTCAGTGGGCCAGGCCTGAGCCCTTTGGGGCCCGGGTGGGAGTGGGGAAAGGGGTCGAAAGACGTTTTTTGGGGTTTTTGTGTAATGTGGAGATGAGGGGGTGAAAAAATTTTTGTTTGGTCATAAAGGGGGAGTTTTGGTAAGTCCTGAGCATGAAAAATTTTTAGTGGGAAAGGGTTGAAAGGGAGTTTTTTCTTTTTTCAAGACGTCAGCAAAACCTGGAAAAAATCGCTGCAGATGGCGAGTTGAGACGTGGGGCCAAAGGGTGCCCGATCTGACTGTGGTGGGGCGGCGCGTGGTGGTGCCAAAAATGTCCAGGGGGGTAGAGAGGGGTTTCATTGTATCCTTAAACAGCCAGGTCAGGACAGGAGAGGAGGAGGTTGGGGGAAATAAGGGGCTGTTTTTGGTGTTTTAATGAAATTCCTAAAATGTTTATAGAGCGGGGACTTCGGAAAAGGGCGATGGGTAGGTGTGTCCATAGAAAGCTGAAAATTTAAAGATAGTGGAAAGGGGATAAGGTTATGATCAGAGGTTCATAAGGAGAGTTGGTAAGGGTTGGGAAAATTTAGCAGAGGTGGGCAGAAGACCAATCAAGAGAGTGCCTTTTTGTGAGTTGGAGAGTCTATAAGTTCGATTCCCAAAGGGGAAAAAGTTTGTGAAAAAAAAGACAAGAGGCAGAAGGAGACATGGGGTCATCAAGGGGGTGTTGAAATTAACCCAAAGATGAGGGTAGGGATTTCGTAGAGAGGAAGTGAGGGAGCCAGGCAGGGAAAATGATTCCCGAAAAAAAGGCGGGGTGGCCCGGGGGGTTTGTACACAACCAGACTCTGGGGAAAAAAAGGTCAAAGAAATTTTGAGGGTGTGGCCAAAGTGGGGAAAAACCAAGGAGGCGACCCAAAAAACCCGGAAAGGGGCGTTTATTTTGTGGAAGAGGAAAAGGGTTTTCGAGAAGAACGGATGAAAACAAGTTTCCCAAAACCGGTTTTTTTTTCCCGGCCCGTCAGGAACAGCTCAAAAACCAACTGTTTTGTGTTTCTGGCGCGCTTTTTTTCTTTTTTTTTCCAGAAATGAACAACATTATAATTACTGTGGATTTCCGCAAAAAACGTGCCACTTTCCATAGACTCCAATAGTAAATTTTCTGCTCTGTTGTTTTTTTGCAACATTTCCAAAAACGACCAGCAGCAAAAACGAGCTGAAAAAAATGTTCTGTGGAGACTGCAGAATATTTTTAGTATTAAAGTCTATGGGACCTGTTTTCAGTCGTTTTTTTTTAGCAGTTTTAGAAGAGGAAAAAGATTGAAAATGTCAGTGCAGTGGAGACATCGCTGAAGATGGTGAGGAAGAACTGATTGCCAGAGAGAAAACTGACCCCGATTTTTTACTGACTTCTCTTATAGAAACAGGATAAGATTCAATCTAGAAAGTAGTGAGGGAGGAATTGTAGAGGGAGACGAGGAGGAAGCGGCTCTATAAATCCCTTATCTTAATGCCAGTAAGGAAGTATGGAGCAGGGCAGGAGGTCACTTCCTGAACCCGCTCCATACACAGCAGGTAACAGCTGACTATCATATCCAGAATCTACTCCTGTATGTATATATATATATATATATATACATATATATTTATTTATATATATTATATATAGTGTGTAGGTGTTTATATATATAGTGTCTGTGTTTATATTTTATATTATATATATAATACATATATTGTGTGTGTATGTATATATATATATATATATATATATATATATATGTATACTGTGTGTGTGTGTATTATTTATATATATATATATATATATACATTTTAGTATGTATGTGGGTATATACATATATATAGTGTATATTTTGTATAGTGTGTGTGTATATATATATATATATATGGTGTGTGTATATAAATATATAACGTGTACGTGTGTATATATATTTTACATAGTGTATATGTATGTGTGTGTGTATATTTTTATATATATATATAGTGTATATGTCTGTGTATATATATATAGTGCATGTATGTGTGTGTATATAGTGTGTGTGTGTATATATATATATATATATATATATATATATATATATAGTGTGTATACTGTATATATAATGTACGTGTGTGTATATATAGTGTGTATGAAAATGTGGTATATACATATATATAGTATATGTGTGTGTTCCGGATGGGAACAAAAGGTTATATATGTGTGATTCTTTGTGTCTCCATTTTAATGTATTAGTTAGTATAACACCACATATGCCTTTATATTATAGCAAGTAAAAGCTGCCTGTATAACTCTACACTCTCTAAAGCAGTGTTCCCCAACTCCAGTCCTCAGGACCCACCAACAGGTCATGTTTTTAGGATCCCCCACAGAATGCACTGACAATAATTACATCACCTGCGCAGCATAATTAACCCCTTAAGCCCCAGGCCTGAAAAGTAGTGAATGACCAGAACGTTTTTTTAGTTTTTGCTCCTTGTTGTTTCAACAGTTGTAACTTTTTTATTTTTTCAATGACGCAGTTGTGTGAGGCCTCGTTTTATTCAAGACAAGTTGTACTTTGTGGGGGAATAGTTTAAGTTCACTTATAAATAATTGCAGTATTTTTTTTTATTCTATTTTTTTTTACACCGTTCACATTTCACACTTAATAACTTGTTAGATTAATTCTACCGGTTATTACGGTCGTGTGGATACCTAATATGTGTAGGTTTTTTTGTGTGTGTAATTTATGCACAATTATTTTTTATGAAATATTTATTTTATTTTTTTATGTTTTTTTTTTTTACACTTTTTATGTTTTTTTTTCCTTTTTTTTTTAATCCCATGAAGGTATAACTGTTTTACATTTTTTTTATTTTTTACACTTAGTAATGTATTAGCATATTCATATATGCTAATACATTATAATCGTGTCAGTCTGACACAGGCAGTGATCGGCACCACACAGTGTGTCCTGGTCCTGGTTATTACACAGACAGTCTGGGGCCACTCTAGAAACCTCAATGAGGTCTGTGATTGTAAAAAAAAAAAATCCCAGGTTAATTTCCTGCGGGATTTGAACCGAGGACCCTTGTGCTGTAAAGAAAAAGTTACCTCTGAGATAAAATGTGCTATTACAATTCTATACAAAAAGAGACCTTTCTTTCATGGGGGGAGGAAAGGCCGGGTAATGTATTCTGCTGGGTCCATGATATGCAATTCAAAACAAATACACACGCCCTTTCTGTGCAACCACAGGAGACTGGATGACAGGAGGTATGATTGTGGCAAATCCCCTTTATGGGATGTAACTATTAGGAGACTAACAGTTAGGTCCATGTGATGCTTTCTTATCTCGCTTAACATAAAAAGTATAAAACCTTGCCATTCAAGAATAAAGACAGAAATGTGTTTTCGTAGCGACAAGGCACTTTTATCATCCTAGGCTAATTTGGAGACCCCACAAGGATGTAGAGCCTCTTTGAGGTTCCATCCATATTGTGTGTGTATATCTATATATAATGTATGTGTATGTGTGTATATATATATATATATAGTATGTGTGTACTCTATAGTTGTATGAATGTGTGTATTATTACATATGTATATGTGATAGTGTATGTATATATATATGTATATATAATATGTGTTGTATGTTGTATAGTTATGTGTGTATTTATATATATATATATATATTATATCATATATATATATATAGATAGATAGTTAGATAAATTATATTGTGATGTAGTATATATACATCAGTGTGTATATTTTTATGTAGTATATGTGGGTGTATATATATATATATATATATATGTTTGTGGTATTATTAGTATTGTTATGAATGTGTGTTTATACAGTATATAGTGTGTATGTATTTATTTTTATATATATATGTATATTATATTGTGTGATAACTATTTAGTTGTGTATGTGTGTATGTATGTGTATATAGGGTTTTTGTGTGTGTGTATATATATATATGTATAGTGTGTATGTATGTGTATATCGTGTGTGTATGTATAAATATTATGTATATATAGTGTGTGTGTATATAGTGTATGTATATAGTGTGTATATGTATATATATAGTATGTGTGTATATATATAGTATGTGTGTATATATATATATATAGTGTATGTATATATCTAGTGTATGTATATATATATATATATATAGTATGTGTGTATATATATATAATGTGTGTATATGTGTGTATATATATATTATTATATTGTGGTGTGGTGTGTATATATATATAGTGTGTGTGATGTGGGTTTATATTAATTATATATATATATTATAGGTGTATGTGTGTTTTTATATATATATATATGTGTGTTGTGTGTGTGTGTATTTATATATTTAGTGTGTGTGTGTGTATATTATATATATTATATATAATATATATATATATACACAAACAAACACACACACACATATTGATGTAGTTTTTAATGGTGCCGTTGACTGGACCATAGAATGGACTGGGAAACCAAAGAAAAAATTGTAACTGGGGTGGGAAATCGTGAAAAAAATTACCTGTCAGGTCAAGGGGAGGTGCAGTAGTGCCATAACTGGTACCCTGGGACCACTGTCCCTGCCTACTGACATGCTGCCCTAGGCGGCAGACCGGCAAATGGGTGACAGTCCCTGCGACTTACTTAAGTGCTGGGGTCGTCAGAAGGAAGAAGAGGAAGAATAGTACAGACTGTCCGGGTCATATCCTTATAGGAACGCCAAAGCCATCAATCAGAACCAGTGGAAAGTAAACGTAAAACCAAGCCAATGTCAAAAAGTCAAAGGGAAAGAAAGGCACAAAATCAGGAGGGGGACAAGACGGAGTCAGGAGAACAAGCCGGAGCCGAGGTCAGGTACACGAGAAGCTGATAAACAAAATACAGTAACAGTAAAACAAGGTAGCCAGGCATTATCACAGGCGCCCAGCACACCCAAGCCTTCATGGAGTTTATTAATTGGCATTCCTGGGATATGCGCCCTGCAGATGATTGGAGCGGCATCCGGGTCTCACATTGTCTGGTGCACATGGCCCCTGTCTGGAGTGGCAGTGGCTGGGGAGGCTGTCACTCACAGGAGTTCGTCAGCAGACAAGTGACCTAAGGGTGAGATCGTGCATCAGATGCTGCAGCCTGTAGATCCTTGCCTGCTGGAACAGCTTAGCCCTGACAATACCAGTCATTTGGGAGCGGTTTTGCTTTCTGGGACCCTTACATCTCACAGCAAGCATGACCCCAGCCTCCCGTGTAGCGGGATTATCAAGTCATTCCACTACATAGAAACTTACCGATACCAGGACGTACCAGTATGTACTGTGTCAGTAAGGGGTTAAATCCAATGACTAAATCCGGCTCTGTAGAGACCCTGCAGCCTCCCTAACATGCAGGGACCAGAGCGGGCTCTCCTGGACAATCTGACATAGAGAAGGAAAAAGCCTAATGGAGCTAAAACGCTTTATACATCTGGTGGGACTCTTTCTACAGGCTGTGGCGGTGGTTCTGTATATAGTGGTGGTGCCATGGTATTTAAGGCATCATGTGAGACGCCGCCCTGACATAACTTGCATGCAGTGAGGATGACATTGTAGCTCGGCTCTGAAGCTGATTTGGATGCGATGTTTTCCCAGCTTAGCATGCTGGTTAGAAGATCCAATTCCTGTAAAGGACTGATGCATAACCTCATCACTTATCAGCCTTTACACTCCAAAAAGATGTTACACAGTGTGTGACAAGGGGGTGTGGCTTTGTGCCAAAAGAGGGGAGTGTCACTGTAGAACAGGGGGACATCCTCTCTTTTCCTCCAACCTCCTTCCTCCGTCCCCGATTGTTTGTTTCGTTGATTGAAGAGAGATGCCCCTGTTCTTAAATGACACCCCCTCTTTTGCACAAAGCCACAACCCATTGTCCACATCTGTGTAAACAGCTTTGGAGGGAAAGTGATATGGATGTGGTATGCATCAGTCTTTCTGGATGTGGTATCTTCTAACCCAGCATCCTAAGCTGGGTAACATGAGCATACAATCAGCTTTCAGAGCCGAGCTACATATGTGGCATCCTCAAACTGCATCATGTGTGTCATGGGAGCGTCTCATTGATGCTTTACCCTGGCCCACCAATATATTTACAGAACCACCCAAAGCCTGTAAAGAACAAAGCAACAGTCTCAGATGTAATTAAAGCGGTTTAGCTGCCTTTTAGGCTTTTCATTATCTATGTCAGATTGTCAGGACCCCCCCCCCGCCAGCCCGCCTCTGGTACATGACATCGTTAGGGAGGACTGGCTGGGTCTCTACAGAGCCGGAATCTTAGTCATTGGATTTAAACCCCTTTCTGACACGTACAAATGGTACGTCTGGTCATCGGTAAGTTTCTATGTAGTGGAATGACTTGATAATCCCGCTACTCGGGAGGCTGGGGTCAGCTGCTGAGTGAACGCCCAGAAAGCAAAACCGCCCCAATGGTACGGGTATTGTCAGGGCTAAGCTGTGCTCAGGCTGAAAGGATCTACAGGCTGCAGCAGTGATGCACGTGGGGATCTCTACCCTGAGTACACTTGCTGTGACTACTCTGTGAGTGACAGACGCCCAGCCACTCCTGACAGGGGCCAGTGCAACCAGCCAATGGGAGGTCCCGGAGGGCCGCTCCAATCAGCTGCAGGGGCGAGTGATCACCACCACCCCCCCACCCCCCACTTTTTTATTTTTTTATACAGGAAAGCCATTTAAACTACCCTGAAGGCTGGGTGCTGCCGCCTGTGTGATTCTGGGTTACCTTGTTTACTGTTCTGTATTTTGTGTTCTGATTCTCTGTGTACCTGAACCTCGGCATTGTTTCTCCTTGGTCTAAGGCTTGTCTCCATTGATTTTGTGCCCGTGCTTACCTTTTGAACTTGTGTACACCTTGGATTGTCTTTACCGTTTTATTTGTTGTTTTTGTTTTTTTTTTTTGTTGTGTTGTCACTAGGGTCTCTGCATTTGTGCGATTTGGCAGGTTCCTTGTTGTCTTGTGACACGCATGGTTGAGGGGTACGTGGATGCAGGGATGACGGTCTCCTTGCAGTTTTAGGTTGGGCGGATTCGGGGTCGTTGTTCACGACCAAGTTGCGACGGGTGGCACTGGATGTGCAGCCGTGGGGCACATTGGTTTGATGGTGTCGTGTTGGTGGGGATGGGTGTGAAGTGGGGGGAGGGGGGAAAGGGTGGGGGAGGATGGAGTCTAGAAGGGTGGAGGGGTATGGGGGGATGCGGGGAGTGGTGGGCATAAAATGGGGGTATAGGGGGCGGGGGGGGGAAGAGATGGAATGGAGTGGGGGATGGGATGAGGGATAGAATGGTGGTTGTGAGTGGATGAGTTGGTGGGGGGGAGGGGGAGGGGGGGGGGGAGGGGGCTGTGTGTGGCGGGGTGTGGGTGTGGTGGGGGTGGGTGTGTGTGTGATATGATATGACTACGTAGTTGGGTGTATGTGGTGGTGGAAGTGAGTAATATAGTGGGGAAGTAGTAGGTGGGGGTCGTTCGCGGTGGTGTGTGTATGTGTAGTAGTAGGGGTGGTTAATATGAGGTGTGTGTGGTGTGGTGTGTGCTGTGGATGTTTATGAGTATAGTAGCTGATAGTCCAGTGCTGGTGTGCCGGTGGTATATATGATATGAGTAGTGGTGTCGGGGTGTCGTTGGTGTGTGTGGGGGCGGTAAGTGTGATGGGGGTGTTGTAAGTATGGTGTGGGGGTGTGAGTGGTGCTCATATAGTGGTAGGGTGTGTGGTGATGTGGGGTGGTGTGTGATGTAGTAGTGAGTTTAGGGTGGGGGGGGGTTGATGTGTGGTGTGATGGTGGTGGTGTGTATGATGTGGATAGGAGGGTGTGGCGCGTGTTATAGTTGAGATGTAGGAGGTGAGGTGTGGCTGGTATTAGGTGGTAGTAGGTAGCGTTACGGTAGAGGTATTGTATAGTGTGATATATATATGTGTGTGTATGTTTGATGGAGTGTGTGCATGTGATATGTAGGTGTGGTAAGGGTGATGGTGATGTGAGTGGATAGGGGTGGTTTAATTGTGGGTGTGGTGTGATGATATATAGTATTTTGCGGGTGTGTGTTAGATGTAGGTGATTGAGTGTGAGTATGGAGTGCGGGGGGCTTGCTGTGTAGTAGTGAGGTGTGGTGGGGGTATGGTGATGTGGTGGGGTGGTGTAATGTATAGTTAGGAGGTGATGTGTGGGGGGGTGTAGTATATGCGGAGTGTGGATGTGGTGTGAGGGTAGTAGTGATGGGTGAGTGCGGGTTGTGGTGGTAAGGTGTGTGGTGTTCGTGTGGGATATATATGTGTTAGTTGATGGTGTGTGTGTCTAAGTGAGTGGGGTGGTGTGGTATATGGATGTAGACGTGGGTGGAGTGGAGTGCAGTGAGTGTGTGGTGGGGAGGTGTGTGGGTGTGGGTTGTGGGTGTGTGGGGGTGTGTGTTGTGTATTATTTGAGTTGGGTGTATATGTAGAGTGTATATAGTGGGTGTGTGTACTGTGTGTGGTGCTTATGCGTATAGATCGGGCTGTGTATAAGTGGGTGGTGTATAGAATGGGAAGTGGTGTTAGTGTCGGGCTAAAGGTCGTGTAGTGGGTGTTTTGAGAGTATGATTATTTTTACTCTAATTTAAGCTTTCTATCTTTATTCTGTCATCGTCAAGATAATATGTGATGGATACCTCTAAACGAGGTTTCTATACATCTCTTTGTAGGGGTCCATCCAAGTTTTCTGCCATGGATGATAATAGTGATCTTGTTGTCTTTAGAATTCATCACTTTTATGTCGTTTATTCTTGTTTTATTGGTTGGGGTGGTTTGAGTTTGTGTGTTTGGTTTGTGGTTTCTTAGGTGTTTGTTATTAATGAAAATGTCATTCACTTGTATTTTTCATGGTAACTCACTAACTGGTTAGTGCTCTATTTGGTTTTCTTCATATAATTGGTGTGTTTTGCTCAAATTTCCTTATACATAACTGCATTCCATGTATGATTTGTTTTTTTTTGTGCATACAGAATGGTGTGTGATGTGTTGATTTTTTGGTTTGATGGTTAATTTTCTTTATGTAGTGCTAACTCACTGCAGGATTGGTACAATTTACAGGTCACTGTCCGACATCATAGTCTGTTGTTAGTAGAATGGGTATGAGGTTTGTCTTGCGAGGACCAGTAGAGTTTTGTATTTGTTGCTGCTGGTTTTGTATCTCATGTTATGGTATACATTGTTGCTTTCAAGCATAATATGGCGTGTTGTCCTCGTGCGTTGCTTAATCCATTGCAGGTGTATCTTCTATACTGTGGATTTTTTTTTCTCTTTATCATTGTCTTTACTGTGATACATATTTGAGGTTTTCTTGTGAGGTTGTGCTCACTCTTGTGACAGGCTGTGGTTTGTTTTGTCCAGGCTGACATGGTCATCAAGGTGCGGGGGGGACCTGTAGACTAGGAAGGGGTGTCTGTAGGGTATTTGGTGGTGATAGGGTGGGGGTGATGTGTGGTTGTGAGAGTTGTACATGGTAGTTTGGGGTTCTTTGTGGTATACTTTTTGGGTTTTTTGTGGGCGGTAAGGAGTGGAGGGGTGGTATTGTTTTTGTTGGTGTTTGTTTTTTGTTATGGTTATTGTGGGGGTTTTTTTGTGTTGTTCTGATGTTTTTTTGTGTTTGTAGTCGTGGGGATGTTGTTTCTGTTGGGGGTCTTTCTTGGTGATGGTATATATGTGCGGGTGCTGTGTGATGTGTAAGTAGTCTGATAGTGGTGGGTAGAATAGGCTGAGAGGTAAGGGTCTTGTGTTTAAGGGAGGTGTGGTGTTTGTTTGACGTTATTGGGGTGTGGGTTTGAGGGTGGGGCGTTTGCGGGGGGGTGGGGGGTACGGGGGTGTTGTTTTTGTTGTGTTGGGGTTTGTGTTGTTGGTACGGGCCGTTGGTGGGGTGTTGGTGTGGTTGAGTGTTTGAGGTGGGAACAAGTGACGATCACTTTTGTTTCATTACTGTGGTATTTGTTTAGTATTTTAGAGTTGGGTTGGGATCGCTATTACATTGCGGCGTGGTACTGGGTTTATATTGATTATTATTTTGTTGTGTATTATTAGGTTGAATGACTTATTGGTTGGGGATGTGTTTGTAGGTGTTGGTTTTTGGAGGGGAGGGGGGAGTGGATAGGGGGGGTGCGGGGAGTGGGGAACGGAGGGTGGGGGAGTTGGGCGGTGGGGGGGGTTTGGTGGGAAGGGGCGTGGGAGGTGTGGGGTGTGTATGGGGATGGATGGAGGGGGGGGGGGTGAGAGTTTTTATTGGTATGGGGGGGGGGGGGGAAGGGGGTGGGGTAGCGGTGGGGGTGGGTGTTAATTATGAAGTGTGTTTGGGGGGGTTGGGGTGTATGGAGTGATGGTTGAGGGAAAGTGTGGTGTTTGGAATGTGGGAGGTGGGGGGTGTGGTAGACGTGTGTGCGTGTATGGTGTTGGGGGGGTATATTGTGTGGCTATTTGATATATAGTCGCTCGGTTAAGGGGGGGGAAATGAAGGGTTATAAGTATTCTGGTGGCTAGGTGTGGTGTGTTGGGTGGTATCTCAAGTGGATGTGATATGAGTGGTTGCAGTATGAATATAGTCGAGTGGGTCATGGTGTGTGGTATGGTGGTATATTGTGTGATGTCTGGTGGTGGATGTGATGGTGGTGTGGTGGGGTGGGTGTGGGGGGTGTGTGTAGGTAGTGGTTAGTAGTAGGGGGACAGTGGTAGCTTATAGAGTGATGTGTGGGGTTGTAGGGGTGGTGGGTGTGTGTCAAGATGGTATGGTGAGTAGTAGTGTGTGGTTGGGGGACGTGGCTGTGTGTTGAATTGGGGTGATATGATAGTGAGGGGATGTATGGTGGGGTAGTAGATGTGGGGGGTGGGCGTTTGGTGGTGGTGGAGTTGGGGGAGGGGTGATGAAGGGGGTAGGTGGTGGAGTGGTGTATTTGTAGAACTGGTGGGCCGTGGGTGTGGGTGGGTGTATATGGATGGATAGACGGGGTTGTAGGTGTGGATTTGGTTGTGTGTGGGGGGGGGTGGTATGAATATGGTAGTGGTAGGGGTGGCGTGGGGGTGTGTGTGTGGGTGGGGTGTTGGGTGTGTTGTTGGTGTAGCTAGCTTATCATATGATGGGAGGGGAGCGTGAGTGTGATGGGGGTAGGGTGTGTGGTGGGGTGAGGTGTGGTGTGTTGTGGTTGTGTAGTGTATAGTAGTAGTTGGTGGTGTGGGTGTGTGGGTGTGTGGTGGTGTGATGTGTTGTTATCTGGGGAACGGGTGGTGGTGTGTTTCAAGGGAAGTCCTATAGTGGTTCGTGTTGTGTTACTTTTTATTGTCTTTATATTGGTGAGTTTATTGGCTAATTTAGTGTGTTTATGTATACATATCGAGGTGTAGTTTAATGGATATTTTAGTTCGAGCCTTTGAGCCTGATGTGTATGAGGAGAGGGGTTGAAGGTATGTGTTTTGCAACCGACATGGGAAGGGAGAGATGTAGTGGGGGAAGCGGGGAATGTGTTGTATCAGAGGAGGGGGGGGGTGCCGGAGAGCGGTATGGACGGGAGGGGGAAGGGGTGGTAGAGGGGGGGTGCGGGGGGCGGGGGGTGCGGGGGAGACGCCGGGATAGGGGACGACCAGGGGCAAGACGTGGAGGGGGGGGTGAGAGTAGGTGGCAAATGGGAACAAGACGGCAGCGAGTGGGGAAGGCCGCATGGGGGGCCGGGCAAGTCCAAGGTAGGAAGACGGGGGGGGGCGGCGAGGGGGGGGGGGCGGGTACGGGGGTGGTGGGGGGGGCGGGCGAGCGTGCAAGGGATGGGCGGACATGAGTCGGGGAAGAGGTCTGGGGGGGGGGGGGGTATGGGGCGGGGATGGGGGATCGGCCGAGGGGCAACGGGGTAGTGTGTGTGGGAGGAGTGAGGGAAGGGAAGAGCGGGGGCTGGGGGGACGGGGGGGAGGCGCGGTTGCGTGTGGGACAGGAGACGACGCGGGGGCAGGGAAGCGGGGGCGGCATCGAAGGGCGCGGCACGACGAACGGAGGGGAGGTCAAGTAGGGGGGTGAGCAGGAGGTCAGGCGGTGGCGGTGTAGTGGGGGGTAGTTGTATTTGTGGCGGGGATGTAGTGGGAATGGTGGCGATGAGCTTTTTTAGCTGGTGATTTTGTTTAGTTTTTTCTGTATTTCCATCCTCTACTTATGTCATTAGATGGTAATCCTTATCCTGATTTCTAAAGAGACTTATTGTCTACACAGTATTTTTCTTGGGGTTCAGTTTTTCTCTATGGGCAATCGTATCTTTTTTCTCCTCACAATCTTTACAGACTGGATGTCACTCCCACTGCTTATGACATTTTTCACAATCTTCTTTCACTCTTACTAAAACTGCTAAAGGAAATAATACGTACTGAAATCTAGGTCCATAGACACTTTAATTACGTTAAAAATTTTTATTCTGCAGTCCTCCACTAGAACATTTTTTTTTTTCAGTCGTTTTTCGCGCTGGTTCGTTTTTGGAAAGTGTTGCAAAAAAACATAAAGATGCAGAAAATTTACTTATTGTGAGTCTAGGGAATAAGCCGCCCACCCCATATCCCTTTTTCGCCCCCCCGCCCCGTCGGTCCCCAAACCCACCCCCAACAACCCCACACACAAACCCACCCCAACAACGCCAAGATGAGATATAGTCCCCCTTCCCCCTATCCGTCTCCCATCCACCCACCCCCCCTCTCCACTCCCAACTACCCCACCGCCCATCATCACCCCCCCAACCCCCCCCCACAGCCCCATCCACAACCCCACCCCCAGTCACCACTCCCACCCAAACCCCTCACCCCACACCCCGCCCCCCCGGGTGGTGGGGGGGGAATTGGATGGGGGGGGGGGGGTGAGTGGCGGGATTTGGGGGTGTGGTGGCTGGAGGGGAGTGGGCGTGGATCGCGCGTGGTGGGGGCTGTAGGGGGGGGGGGGGTGTTGGTGGTGGGGGGGTGGGCGGGTGGGGGGGGGCGATGGTGTGGGGGGGTGGGGGGGGGGAGAAGGGGGGGGTGGGGGGAGGGGGTTGGGTGTAGGGGGATGCGGGGGGGGGGGGAGGTGGGGGGAGGGGGGGTGAGGTTGTTGGGGGGTGTGGAGGATCAGGATTGGGGCGGGGGGGGGGAGGGGGGTGGGAGGGAAGGTGTGGATGTTGGGGCGAGCGTGCAAGTGAGGGGTGGACGGGGAATGGGGGAATTGATGAGGGGGAGTGGGGGGTGTCTCTTTGGCTTGAGTTCTTTATCTAAATTTAGTTTTATTTGTTCTTTTTTGTTTGTGTTTTTTTTATATTTTTGTTTGTTGTTTTTACATATGTTGTTTATTTTTTTTTTCTTTTTGTGTTTCTTGTGGGTTTTGTTTATATTTTCTATTTTTTTTCTGTGTTTTCTTTTGTTTTTGTTTTGTTTTTTGGTTTTTTTGTTTTTGTTTTTTTTGTGTTTTTTTTCTTTATTTCCATGATTTTTGTTCTTTGTTCTTTTTTTGTTTTTGCTTGTTGTTTTCTGTTTGCTCTGTATGTTTTTATGTTGTTTATATTGTTTTTCTTGTTTTTTTTTTTCTTGCATTTTTTGTTGATTTCTTTTTTTTTGGGCTTGTTCTGTTTTCTTGCTTTTTTCTCTTTTTATCTTCTTTTTCTATTTTTTTTTTTTACGGTGTTTGGTCCACCTTTTTGTTTGCGTGAAATCATACTTGTAATTATTGAATGTTGTTCTATTTCTGGAGAAAATAAAGAAATGAAAAATAATAGCGTCGCCAGAAACACAATAACAGTTGGTTTTTGAGCTGTTTCCTGACAGGCACTGCGTCCAAAAAAAGGTTTTAGGATCTTTGTTTCTATCCGTTTCTTCTTCGCAGCCTTCTCTTCCAGCATGTATTTGAGTCGCCTCTTATGTTATTTGGCGCCTTCCTTTGTGTTTCCATCCTCCCGTTGGTTCCCAACACCTCAGTCTATTTCGACGCCATTTTCCCCTCAGAGTCATGGTTGTGTTATCAGAACCCCCAGCGGCTCACACGCCTAGTTTCTGGATTCATTTTGCTGTCCTGGTCTTTCCCTCATCTCCTCTTGTACTGAGAACATAGTACCTTACTTCTCATCATTGGTGGATTTATCATCCATCATTGAGGACCCCTGTCTCCTTCTGCCTCTTGTATTTCTTTTCACTAACTTCTTCCCTGGGCTATCGAGCTCACCTTATAGACTCTCAAATCTCTCAAAGGATGGGCTCTCTCCTTGATCTCGGTCTTCTGTCTCCTCTGCTCAATTCTCTAATTCCTTACCAACTATCCTTTTGAACTCTATGATCATAAACCTTATTCTCTTCACTATCTTTAATTTTCATGCTTCTATGGACAGACATCCTACCCATCGCCATTCCGAAGTCCACGCTCTATAAACACTTAAGGAACTCATTGACAGCCCAAACATGTCCATACTGCCCCAACCTCCTCCCTCTCCTGTCTCTGATCCTGGCTGTTAAGCGATTACATGAAAACTCTCTCTACCACCTCTGGACATGTGGCACCAACTGAACGCGCCGCACCACCACCAGTTCAGATGCTGGCGCCTTGGTATCAAGTATCAGACTCGCCATCTGCAGCGATGTTCCTGGTGTGCTGAGTCGTTCTGTGATATGAAAGTCAATAGCTACTGCAGACGTTTGTTTCTTCCAACTATAAATTCTATGGCCTCAGGACTTACCGACACTGCCCCTTTGTGCGACCAAACAAAAAATTTTGCACCTCCCTCATCTCCATCATTACACAACATACCAAAACGGTCTGGTTCGTTTCTCCTTCCACTTCCCTCCTTCTGGCCAAGAAGCTCAGGTCCTGGTCATCTGACCTTGTGCTGAAGACCTGGACAATTCCTTTCAAGACACTACATCGACTGTATCTGGCAAAAACACCACATTGCAATCCAGCATATTAACACCAATCCTGTCCCTCACTCCGACACGTACTTTATTTGCTCGCTGCCTCTGACGTCAGTAAGAAGAAGTATCCATGCTTCCATACTGGTCTTGCCTCGATCCCACCATCTGCTCTAGTGACCCCGTGTCAACTCCACCTTGTCCAGTCTATTTCTACAAACTGTAGTCCCTCTCTCACTCTCCATACAATCTTGTCAAACTCTCTCTCTCTCCACTGCGGATATTTCTTTCCTCCTTTAATTACCAACGCTACTATTACCCCTTAAGTATAAAAAGTCCCTCTCTGCGGGACCCATCCTGCGCTGCCAACTACCAACCAGTCTCTAACCTGCCCTTTCCATCTCTAAACTCCCTGAACGCTTGGTCTATCTGCTATCTCTCCGCTAACTCTCTTCTTGGATCCTTCTGTCAATACTAGGTTTCTGATCTTTATCACATGCATAGGAATACAATGCTCTAGCTAAAAGTCTCCAATGATCTCCTGACAGCATAAATCTCAGGGTAAATACTCGTTGCTGCTTCTCTTGGATTCTCTCTGCTGCATTTGACATTTGTTGATCATCCACCGTTCTCCTCAGTCAGTGCCATTGGCCTCTGGACACCGCTCTCTCTTTTTTCTATCCTAACCTCTCTGGACCTCTTCCTTCAGTGTTCTCAATTAGCGTGTTCCACACTCCTCTTCCATCTTGCTGTTGAGGGGTTCCTCTCGGGATCGTTCTATTGGGCCTCTCCTCTTTTCTATCTACACAGCCCCCAATTGGACAAACCATCAGTAGATTTGGCTTCCAGTACTTCTCTATGCGGATGATCACCCAAATTTTACTACCTCCTCCGTTTGACATCAA
This sequence comes from Phyllomedusa bahiana, assembly GCA_025379985.1. Taxonomy (NCBI): domain Eukaryota; kingdom Metazoa; phylum Chordata; class Amphibia; order Anura; family Hylidae; genus Phyllomedusa; species Phyllomedusa bahiana. Next base: position 77,330 of record JAODAL010010392.1, on the reverse strand, counting down.
TTCTGTCAGTACTAGACACCAGTGACTTGTCTGTCCGCTGTCTCTGACTTATACTGTTCCATCTCTCTATCTTAAGCTATAAACCTCACTGAAAACTTTTGGTACTATCGCATCTGTCTTACTAACCTACCCCCCCTGCTTTTTCTGGTGTGTGGACCACCACCATAAATCCTGTGAGCAGCAAGGCCCCGCTGTCTTGGAATTATAATAGATTCTGCATCTGTCGTTCGCGCAACCCCCTATATCCAATCACCCATTGCACATCTTGTTAACCTGCACATCAAGGAACATCTACCAGTAATCCGTACTTTTCTTCAAATGCTAGAAACATACACCAGACTCTTATGTTGTCCCTCTTATTCTTTCTCCGTCTTGACTCCTTGTATCTCCATACTTGTTGTGTTTTCCTGTCTTGTAAACTCTTCACGCTTCACCAATCAGTCCTGACACTGCAGTCTGGCAGGCTCATCTCTACTTTCACAGACGCTATACTGATGAACTCTACTTCTGTGTCAGTCACTGTCACTGGTTGACCGTATTCAGTACAGGGTAAACACAACTATCAATCATCATTCTCATCCCATAAAAGCTCTCCACAGTGTCTGTTCACCCCTCAGACATCTTCTGCCCCTCCTACCATCTCCGTTCCCTCGATAACTGTCTTTACCCCCTACGCCTCCTAGTATTGCCACAGTGTCTTGCTACCCCTTACTTCCTCATCCTTTCATCTCTGTCTACCTACCCTAACACGGTCTCCTTCCCAGGCACTATCACCACATTTAAATCTCCCTCCTCATCTCTGTCTACCACCCTTGTCCTGGTCTCTCCACAGTGCTGCACCTCCCTACACTTCCTGCCCTCATCTCTGTCTACGCCTATCCTACTGGTCTCTCCACTCGGTGCTGCACCCTCCTACATTTCCTCCACTCTATGCTCTGTCTAACTCCATCTAGCAGTCTCTCTTCACAAATAGCTGCACACTCCCCCCCACCGCCCCAATCTACTCCCTCATCTCTATCTACTACCCCATGTCTGGTCTATGCACAGTGCATGCTCCCCCCTATTATCTCCTCTCTCATTCTGCTCTAGCTGCTTATTCCGGTCTCTCCACTACGTCGCTGTCCCCCTAACATCTCCGCCCTCACATCTCTACCACCCTTACCGCTCTCGCCACCGCCAATGCACCGCTTTTACCATTCTCTCTCTATCATTCTTATCTACTACACTGTCTGGTCATTGCACAGTGCTGCTTCATCCCTATATCTCCTCTCTCCTCTTATTCTCTGTCTACCAGTGATCACTGAGTCTCTCCCACAGCGCTGCACTCCCTATCATCTTCCTCCTCTCATCTCTATAACCCTACTCCGCTCTCTCACAGCACTGCACCTTCTACGATCTCCTCCTTCATCTTCTATCACCTACCCGGTTCTCCACAGTGATGCAACCCCCTATCATCTCCTCCTCTCATCTCTATCTACTAACCTGTCTGGTCTCTGCACAGTGCTGTTCCCCTATATCTACTCCATATCTCTGTTACTCATCACTACACCGGCCGATCTCCAACGAGCGCTGTCCCCCCTACATCTCCTCGACTCATCTCTTCTCTACCATCCTACCCGGCCTCTCTCACAGCGCTACAGACCCACCTTACATCTCTTTACATATATCTATGTCTACCACCTACCCCGTCTCTCCACAGCGCTGCACCCGCTACCATCTCCTCCCTACATCCTATGTTCTACGCTCACCCTACCTGCTCTCTCCTCCTTCAGCACTGTCTCACCCCTTACATCTCCGTACTACTCACTACCTAACTGCTCTCTCTCACAGTGCTGACACCCTCCATACTTATTCTCCTCCCTTATCTTTATCTTACCTAACGCTAACCCTCTCTCCGTTGCTTCTTTGATCTAAGACTACACTACCTCACTCATCCGATACCTCCCATGCCCGTCTCCAAGTATTTTTGCATCGTATTGAACCTGTTCTCTGGATCATGTTATTCCACATTTGATTCAGGCACACTCATAACCCTATCAGTTTTAAGTGCGCTCTGAAAACTCTTCTTCTTAGACAAGCCTTATAAAGATCTCCTAATTGTCTACCCCCAATATTCTGTCACACTATTCGTCATTCTGCCTTTGGCCCCTCATCAGGCACTTATATGGTATATAGATTGTTAATGGTTGGGGTGGCAGGTTCATCACCACATTTTATGTATTTAGACTACTCCATATTTATTGTAAAACATGGCTGTCAATTTGTAAACCAAAGACAGACTTGTCACCCTTTGTTTCACCACTACACTCACTAATTGATTGTAAGCTCATTCAGAGCAGGGCCTCTCACAGCTCTCTGTGTCTCATTTGTCGCAGTAGCTTTTTTTATAATGTATGTTGCTGCAGCCCTTTGTTGTGCTTCATTCACCTCTATATGTTAAAAGTGCTTGCAATGAATATGTTGTGCGCTATTAATTAAGATTATTATTTTATTGGTTATCTCCTTTTTCTGACCTTTTACCTCATTCCCACCATTGTCATTCTCCCTGACCCTGCGGCTCCCCTCATGTGACTTGGGTCACTATGGTGGTATCATCATAGCAGGTCCTTCTTCACACTGCTTAACCCTGCCCCTGTAATCTGGTCACATGGTGATGAAACATCATCGCAGTGTCTCTTTCATCCAACACTGCTGCCCGCGCCCATTCATAGTGACTCCCCCCCCCCCCCCCCCCCACTCCCCTCCTCCCTCATCCCCCCTCCGATCACATGGTGGTTGACATCATTCGCAGGTCCTGCTACTCCTCGCCGTGTTGTTACCTCAACACAGTTCCCGGCATGTCTTCATGGTGCTCGCGCTGTGGTCAGAATTTCCGCAGAGGATTCGGGGGGCAAATGGTGAGCTTACATGGGAGGTTCTCAGCGTAGAATCCTGAGGTTCTCCCCTGGAACCGCTTCTCCCTACATTCCGCTCCTCTTATAAATCCTTGTGGCTGACAATAGTACTGTGACCGACTGACTGCGAACCTCCTTGTGATGTGGCAGGCCATGTCTCCCCAGCACACGGGATGTTCCCAGGTCTAATTTAGCTCTCGGGGCGGGGGGAAAAAAAACCCCCCCCAAGTATCATAAATCAAAAAACCTACCACCCGGCCCAGGGCTGGGGGTCGGAGTCATCAAAAAGGGACGCCCATCCCAAAATATATAATAATTTTAGTTTTCGTGAAAGAGCAAGAGGATTGGTTTTCCTGCCGGTGCTCTGCTCCCATATTTTCACCTCATCCATGAGGATTTGAATTGATGACAGGGAAAAGGGGCAAAGCCTCCCCCAGGGGAAAAACCCCCCCCAGGGAAACAATTTCAGCAAAATTTTTCACCTGCTTCAAAGAAGTAGAAGACAACCTTTCATAAAATGAAAGTGGCTGAGGAAATTTCCCTTTTAAAACCCCTGAATTGTTGAGATGTTGCCCCTGGGTCACCCCTTTGCCCCCACCCAAGTTAGTGTAGAGAGGCCCTTCCTGCCGGAAATAATACATCAGAGTGAGGTCATGTTTGCAGGATCGAAAGGAGGCAATCTATTTCTCAAACAAATTTAGAAATCCACAAAAACCTGCAGTGTTTTTTTATTTACAATTTTTTTTTTTGTTTAAATCATATCCAAAAATATATTTACACTGACAACAAAAGGGGAACAAAGTTTTGAACTTGTGATTTCAGGTCCATAACTCACCACCACTAAGCTTTTTACAGAGGCTAGTAATTTTATAACAGTCATTTATACTTTTTTATCATATTAATTATCTTTTTTAAAATTTTTACTTGCAAAATTTAGATCTGCTTTTTGCAGATTCTTTCCTGTAAAAGCATTGTTTTCTGTTTTGCTTCTAAAAATCAAAAGTTAATTTTTTTTAATGTGTTTGTATTTGGGAAACCCAAACCTTTTGGCTTTCAGCCTCCCTAATCCTTCGGGGCAGTGAATCAGTTTTCAAGCATATCTTTACCAAAATCTGATCCCGGGGCCCTCTTTTTACACATTCCCAATTTTGGGTTGCAGACGGGTTTTGGGCATTTCTTTTGGGGGCGGTGGGTTTGCCCCGGGGGGGAGTACACCCTGCAATTAAGCCGTGTGAACAACCCAAATTTTTCCCAAACCGGTTTAAATTTTTAGATGCCCTGGGGGTCACACGGGGCGGGAAATTATAAAAAAGGTGAAGGGGAAAGTATTGTATACATTGTCATAACCCAATATAATAAAATATAAAATTTATATATATAAAATTTAAGTTTTTATAAACGTGTGTATGAAAATTTATGTGAACATATGTTTAAAATATACAAACCCCAAATCTGTACATGTATTTACATACACACATGTACAGATACAAATGTACTGTATGTAAATGGAAAATAAGGGGCTTTCCCCCTTCCAGTAATAGCACATGCTCGCCACTGCCTTTCTCCCTTGTAGAGTTTTTTTCTGGCCGTAAACAGACCGCCCCCCGTGCGTGTAAAAAGGGGCACACGAGGCTCCATGCTCCCACCCCGTCCTGGCCAACCGGGGGGGGCCCAAAACACAAGCCTTGGGGGGGGCTCACCCTTTGCCACTGATGGGGGGCGAGAACCGGGCCCCGAATTTTCCAGTCATTTTTTTACACAGCCCCCCCCCGCTGTCCCTTTTCTTCCATTGTCGCTTTCAGTGATACACAGCCCCCCCGCTGGGGCTTCTCCCCCCCTTTTGTCACATAGGGGAAACACAGCCCCCCCGCTCCCCTTCTGCTCATTGTCAGCAGTCAGTGATAAAACACGCCCCCCGCTGAGGCTTCTGCTCTTTGGGCCCAGCTTTCCATGATACACACCCCCCCCGCTGCGGCTTCGTTTTCCATTGCCCACACCCAGTGATACACAGCCCCCCCCCGCGGGAGGCTTCTCTTATTGCCCAGCAGTATGATACACAGCCCCCCCTGCAGAGGCTTCTCCCATTGTCAGCATCAGTGAAACACAGCCCCCCCCCGCTGAGGCTTCTGCTCATTTTTCAGCAGCCCCAGTGATACCCCAGCCCCCCCCGGGCTGAGGTTCGGGCTCATTGTCAGCAGTAAAGTGATACACACGCCCCCCTGCAAGGTTTCCGCTCATTGTCACAGTCGGGGGAATACACAGCGCCCCCCGCTGAGGCTTCTGCTTTTGTCACAGTCAGTGATACACAGCGCCCCCCCGCTGAGGCTTCTCCTCTTTGTCAAGCATCGTAAAAACACAGCGCCCCCCGCGGGGGCTTCTTTTCATTGTCACCCGTCATGAACACAGGCCCCCCGCGGAGGCTTCTGCTCTTGTCAGCAGCCCAGGGGGATACACAGCCCCCTGCAGAGGCTTCTCCTCATTGTCAGCAGTCAGGGGATAAAACGCGCCCCCCGCTGAGGCTTCGGTTCATTGTCACCCATCGTGAACACAGCGCCCCCCGCTGAGGTTTCTCCCTCATTGTCAGCAGTCAGTGATACACAGCTCCCCCCGTTTGAGGCTTCTGCCTTTGGGGCGGGCATTCATGATACACAGCGCCCCCCACTGAGGTTTCTCCCTCTTTGCCCAGCAGTCAGGGGGATACACACCCCCCCCGCGAGGGCTTCTGCTATTGTCAGCACCCGTGTTTCACACGCCCCCCCCGAGGCTTCTGCTCATTGTCAGCAGTCGGGTGAAACAGTGCCCCCCGCTGGGGTTTCTGCCATTGTCACAGTCATGATACACAGCGCCCCCCGCTAGGCTTCTGCCATTGTAAATATAAAATGAACACAGTGCCCCCCGCTGGGGCGTTCCTGCTCATTGTCAGCAGCCCAGGGGATACACACCCCCCCCCCGCTGAGGTTTCTGCCATTGTCAGCTTTCAGGGGTTTAAAACCAGCCCCCCCCGCGAGGCTTTCCCTCATTGTCAGCAGTCAGTGTTTACACAGGCCCCCCCTGAGGCTTCTGCTCATTGTCAGCAGTCTTTTTGGGGGGGGAAAACGGGGCGCCCCTGGGCTGGGGCTTCTGTTCATTGTCACAGTCAGGGGGATACATGCCCCCCCCGCTGAGGCTTGTTTCCATTGTCAGCAGTCAGTGAAACCAGCGCCCCCCCTGGGGGCTTCGGCTCATTGTCACAGTCAGTGATACACAGCCCCCCCCTAAAAGGTTCCCCAAATTGTCCATCCCCCCCCCCCCCCCATTAAACACACCCCCCCCGCTAAAGGCTTCTGCTCATTGTCAGCAGTCAGATACACAGCCCCCCCCCGCGAGGCTTCTGCTCTTTGTCAGCAGCCCAGTGAAAACACCGCCCCCCCCCTGCGGCTTCTGCTCATTGTAAACAGTCATGTTTAAAACCCCCCCCAAGCGCCCCCCGCGAGGTTTCCCTGCTTTTTGTCACAGTCGTATACACAGCGCCCCCTGCAAAAGGCTTCTCCTCATTGCCCAGCACCCAGTGATACACAGCGCCCCCCGCTGGGGGGGCTTCGGGGTTCTTTGTCAGAAAGCCCATTTTTTCACACGCCACCCCGCTGAAGTTTCCCTGCTCAAAATGTCAGCAGCCCAGGGGATCACCCCGGGCGCCCCCCGAAAGGGGTTTCCCCTTTCATTGTCAGCATTCAGGGATACACAGCGCCCCCCGCGGGAGGCTTCTTTTCATTTCCACAGGGATACACACGCCCCCCGCTGACCCTTCGCCTTGTCAGCAGCCAATTGTTTACACACCCCCCCCGCTGAGGCTTCTGCTCATTTTTTTGCCAAGTCCTTGATACCAGCGCCCCCCGCGGGGTTTCGGGCTCTTTGGTCAGCTTTCAGTGAACCCCACGCCCCCCGCTGAGGCCTTCTGCCTTTGGCGCGGGCCAGTGATACACACCCCCCCGGGCTGAGGTTTTTTCTGCTCTTTGTCCATCAGGATACACGGGCCCCCCCCGCTGGGGGCTGCTCTCTTTTGTCAGCAGTAAGTGATACCGCGCCCCCCGCTGGGGCTTCTGTTTCATTGTCAGCAGTCATGAAAAAAGGGCCCCCCGTTTAGGTTTCCCTGCCATTGCGCAGTCAGTAAAACACGGGGCCCCCCCTGAGGCTTCTGCTCTTTGTCGCGGGCAGTGATACCAGCCCCCCCCCCAAAAAGGCTTCTGTTCTTTACCCGCATTCAGTGGGGCCGACACATTTACTTGCACGTCGGTTTTGTTAATAAAGCTAAAAAGGGGGGAAATTTTACCCTTTTCATTTTATGAACGCCCTCCCCAGTTTCACCGGTTCATTCCTCCTGCTGGGGAAAGGGGGCCCCCAATTGCAAAATTCCCCACCTGATGCATCAAGTCCTTCATCAGTTATAACCAAAGTTGCCAAATTTTGAAAATGGAAAAGCAGGGGAAATTTAAGAGGGCGACACCCCAACTTTTTGGTGTGCCACGCCCCTTCAAAAAAAAAACCACACCCCTCCACCTAACGCATAACGGCTTTGGAAGAAAACCAGGTAGATGCCCCCTCTACCAGGGTTTTGTGGCCCTTATAGCCAGGTAAATATCCTATAACAGGGGTGCCCCCCCCCGGCAGGTAAGGGCCCCCTTTAAACCAAATAAATGCCCCCCTTTCAGTCAGGTAGATTTTTCCCCCTTGGGAGGCAGGTAGACCCCCCCATAGGTAATAAAAATAAAATAATAAAAGCCACTTCCTCACCAGGGCCCCCCTGCAAACGCGGCCCCACCGGGGCCCTCCCCGGGCCCATCCCCACCCTCCCCAAAGGGGGGGAGAAATGCAGCCCCGCGTAAAAACCCCCCTGCGACCCTGGATTTTCCCGTATGTACAGCGCACACCGCGCTGGGACAAAAAAAGGGAGAAAAGGGAGGAAAAGGGGGAAAATCCCCTCCTGCCTTTTTCCCCCGTTTCGGGGGGCAGCTGCTGACTACTGGGCGGGTGCGGCCACACAAGTCAGTGAAACTCGCCCGGGGCGGGTGATGGGGGCCCCCTGGGGGCCGCTTCACCCGCCTGTAGGAGCGGTCTGGCGGCGCCCGAATAGCACGCTAGCTGCATCATTCAAAGAACCCCCGCTGCCTGCGGGAGGTTCGCCAACTCTGCCGGGGGGGGCGGAGGGGGACCCCATTAGCGGGACCCCCCGCCAAAAGCGGGAGAGTTGGCATGTATGCTTGTAACATAAAGGGGTTTTCCCAACATGGACATTTCTTCATAAATGCACTTGCAGAACTAGAACCTTCCATTTTTTTTCCTTTTCCCCATACACAGCTTCCTTCTCCTTGAAAACCCCCCAACGGTTTGGAAAACGGACGGGAATAAATTTCACAAAAAAAAATTAACCTCCCCTTTGGAGATCCTCCCCCTGGTGCCCGGGAAGAGGTAATTTCTCTAGATTTCCTATCTCTTTTTTTTAATCTAAAAATAAAAGATAGAAGAAAAAATCTATAAAAAAGGGGAAATCCACTTCCTGTTAAGACCTTCAGAGCTTCCAAGTGATGAACTAAAGGAAAGGGGAAAACCGCAGATCGCCCCCAGAATTTGGGTCGGGTTATTTAATCAAGGGAACCAGTGACGCCAAAGAAAATGTTAAAGGGAGCAAAGAGGATCCCCCCCCCATTAGGTTTCCAGTTAAAGTATCAGGGGAACCAGTGCAGCCATAGTAAATGAAAAAAAGGAAACAATGGGGGGATCACCCCCCCCAATTAGGGTTTCATTTATTACCCATGGGAACCAGGGGCAGTATTATACCCGGGGAATTAAAAGGCCAGAAACCAAAAAAACCCGATGGTCGGGGTCGGGCAGGAGGGACAAATTTTTTATTTTTATTTTTTTTATTTTTCTATTTTTTAGAATTTTGATTATTGTATAATAACTTGAAAATGACGATTAGAGAAGAGCACACGGTCTATCAAGTTGTTCTTTTATTACATCCTTTTTTATATATATATTATATGCATGTTTATTCAAAACAGACTTACAACATTTTTTGGGTTGTTTTTGGCAACTTTCCCCGTTCCACAGCAACTAAATGCTGGGGAACAGGAACTGCAAGTGCCAAAACCCCCCTTTTGTACTGGGGGAGAGATGAAAGTGGGGAACGTTGAAAGCGGGGACTGACGTATCACCAAAGGGTAAATTAAAAGAATCACTTTTTTGTATTTTATATTTTTTTTATTTGCAGAGGATCATGGTCAAACTAATGTCTTGGAAAATTCGCTTCAGGCTTTGTGTTCCCCCTTTCTTTTCTTTCCTCCTGTATCATAGGTAAAAATTTTTCCCTTTGCTGCCCATTTAAAATTCTTTCCTTTCACAGGATTAAAACAGTAGTAAAGAAGACTTAAAGGTGACTGTGGGGGCCCCCAGCAGCTTTCCCTTTGGTCAGGAGGATGGAGGGGGGGCCCCCAACTTTAGAGCCCCCCCCCGGCCCACGATAAAAGAGAGGGACAAAAAGGGCAAAAAGATCCTAGAACTCCCCAACAAATGGCGGAGCGCTGACGGGGAGGGGTTTGCCCGGGTTTGCTGGGAATGCGGGACATTATACAGTAAAAAACCACTGGGGGGGTTCTGGGGATAAACCGATCATTTTGTTTTTTTGTCGGTTCCTAAAAGGGGTGCCCAGGAGGTCGCTGTCTATTTCTCCATGGAGGAGTGGGAGTATTTAGAAGGACACAAGGATCTGTACAAGGAATCAGATGGAGGATCTGGAGAATCACCGGCCTCTTATGTCACAAGGTAAGGAGATAGAGCTGGGTTATCTCGCCTATTACTTTGGGTGCTGGCGGCCATGTTGGAGATTTATAGGGGATTTCTTTGAGAAAATATTGATTTAACCGTTAGATCAAACAAAACATAATTAATTTTCATTTGGAAACTTGCTCCTGTGCCTGGATATTGTTTTTATGTATGTAACAACCCCCTCCTATCCCAACCTCACTGTTACCTCAATTTCCTCTCAAAATGTCCGCCAACTGTGTGTAGCATGCTATTGTGTAGTTGAGTCAATAAGAGTCAATGCACTTGGGAAGTGTTTTTTTTTTTTTTACCAGCACTGGACACATGATGTGGATGTTCTGAGGTGGGGAAAAAAAAAAAGATCACCGGGGGAGCCAAAATAAGACTGGTCGCGGCGTCTAAATGAATGAAAAACGGTGCCGCGAACTGTTTTTCATTCCGATCGGGACATCAATGGTGAGATCGCTGTGTCCCGATGCCTGGACAAGGCAGCTGGGAGCCTTGTGAAGGCCTTCATTGCTGCCATGTTCCCGTTTGCCCCACTTCCGGCCCCAGGCAGGAAGTGGGGAAACCGCCATCTTTGTACAGTCTAATACATTGTCTATACAACGCATTAGGCTGTATTGACGATCGCGCCACCTAGTGGTCAAGCACCATAGGGGGACTCAAATGTTAAAGTAAAAAAAATAAAATAAAGTTTTAGAGTACAAAAAAAAGTATTAAAATTGCAAATCACCCCACTTTCCCCATTTTACAAATAAAAACAGTAAAATAATAAAAAAGTTCCCCATATTTGGTGTCGCCGCATCCGGAGAAGTCCGATCTATAAAAATATAACCTCATTTATCCTGTACGCTGAACACCGTAGAAGAAAAAAATTCCAAACAACAAAATTGCGTTTTTTGGTCATTTTATGTCGCATAAAAATTGGAATAAAAGTGATAAAAAAAAAAAAAAAAGTCGCATGCATTCCCAACTGCTAGCAATAAAAAGAACACTTCAGCCGCAAAAAAAATGCCGCCTCACTGACGTCCGTAGGTGTTAGTACAAAAAAGTTATTGGTTGCACAAAATGGCGCCGCCGCAAATTTCAAAGGTAGTCTCTCTCTCGTGGGACTAGAACTGGCATTTTGACATTCAGGACTCTGGGAGAGATGGATGATTACTCCTCCTCCTTGTAGCCCTCCAAATCTTTATTTTTTCAAATGCCTCGACGTGTACCACCACCATATGTACTAAGTCCTGTTATCCTGAACCTCACTGTTCCCCATTGCCATGTTCTCTCTGCCACCAATGGTACTGCCGTCTAATCTAGTCCAGGCTGCAGAGGCTTAAGTTCAAGTTCTTGGGCCCTGGTGCCAAAAAGTGAAATGGGGCTCCTGCCAGTTACCATGTGCCATTTCCAATACCGGTGTCTTCTTATGTGTCAAAGGGGCTTTTGGGCCCCCTCAGGATGCAGGGCCCCATAGCAGCTGCTACCGCTGCACCTCCTATAGCTATGCCCTTGCATGCAAGCTCTCCTCATCTTTTCAGTTCGCCATTGAAAGGAATGAAGTATTTTAGCCTCTCAATTTATTCCTGTCGCTCTTAGAACCAAATTTTCTTCCCTACGTTGTTCCACATATCCAGTTTACTCTTCTGGATTGCAGCTTCTCCTCACCTATATAGGTATAAAAATTAACCCGAACATCTTCTCCCATTGACTTTTATGGGGCTCAAATAGAACCTTGAACTAAACACCACTACTGTTCAAAGTTCGACTTGAACTCGAACATTTTACTGTTCGCTCATCACTAATTATTACTTCCCAGATGCAGAACTTTACATTTATCCACATTGAACCTCATTTTCCAAGTGGACGCCCAAACACTCAGTGTGTCCAGGTCTGCTTGCACTTTATGAGCATCTTCCATAGATTGCACTACACTACATAACTTGGTGTCATCTACAGGGTTTCTATTTTTGCAATTAATCCCCTTCACTACATCATTAATAAATACGTTGAATAAAAGAGGACCCAATACTGAGCCCTGTGGCCAGTGGCATAACTTCAAGCTCTTGGGTCCTAGTGCACAAAGTGAAATGGGGCCCCCCCAGTTACCATGCACCATTTACAATACTGTGGCAGAAGGGCTTTTGGGCCCCCTCAGGCTGCAGGGCCCGGTAGCGACTGCTACCGCTGCACCCCCTGTAGCTATGCCCCTGCCTGCGGCCACCACTTCTAACCGGGGTCCACTCAGAGTAGGAGTCATTTACCACCACTCTCTGAGTTTTTAATCCAGTTATACACTGTTATTTCTAACCCATTTGATTCTAATTTACCCAATAGGCGCTTATGCGGGACAGTGTCAAACGCTTTTGCAAAGTCTAAAAAGGCTGTATCAACAGCCGCCCCGCTATCCAGACTTCTACTCACCTCTTCATAAAAACAGATCAGGTTGGTCTGACAACTTCTGTCCTTAGTAAAACCACGCTGGCAGTCACTTATAATGTTATAATCAGCCACATATTCCTGTATACAGTCCCTTATGTGCCCCTCAAACAGTTTTCCTACAATAAATGGTAAACTTACTGGTCTATAATTACCTGGGCAAGACTTGGTGCCTTTTTTGAAGATGGGAACCACATTTGCCTTGCACCAGTCTCCTGTCACTTTACCGGTCACCAGAGAATCTCTAATTATCATATTCAGGGACACACAGATAACTGAGCTGAGCTCTTTAAGAACTCTTGGGTGTAAGCCATCTGGGCCTGGAGCCTTGTTCACATTCAGTTTATATAACTTGTCTTGGACCATTTCTACACTCAGCCAATTTATTATATCAGTTGATGTATTAACAGTACTGGCACCGTCTACATCCACACTGGGCACACCCCCATCAGCTCTAGCCCTACCCCCATCAGTACTGGTACCGCCTACATCTGCATTGGGCCCGCCCACATTAGCTGATTTCTCCTTGTTAGTAGATACAGAGCTGAAGAACCTATTTAGTATCTCTTCCTTCTCCTGATCTGCAATGACCGCTCCCCATTACTGATATTTAAGGGTCCTACATGTTCCGAATTTGGCTTTTTGGAATTTATATGCTTAAAGAATTTCTTGGGGTTTGTCTTGCTGTGCTTGGCCACAGGGCTGTGGAGTCAGAGTCGGAGTCGTCGTAAAAGGGACTGACTCCGACTCCCAAAATATATAATTAGTTGGTCCAGTTAGGTCAATGCAAAGAGCGAGAGGAATTGGGTGCGGCCAGTGCTACTGCTCCCATATCTTCAGCCTCATCACATGAGGAGTGTAATTGATGACATGGAGCAGGCAAAGCGCTGCCCCAGGGGAAAGATCCCGCCCCCAGGGCAAACAGATTTCAGCAAAATTTTTTACCTGCTTTCAAAGAAGTAGAAGAGTCCAACCATTCATCAGAACTGACTGTGGCTGAGCAAATTCCTTTATACCATGAGATTGTTAGAGATGTTGCCCCTGTGGTCACCGCTTTGTCCCCAACCCAAGTTAGTGTAGAGAGGCCGTTCTCTAGCCTGGAAATAATAAGATTAGATAAGAGGTCATGTATGCAGGATCTGATGGAGGCAATATTATTTCTCAGAGACTTTACCAATGTTCCTGCAGTGTTTTGCATATTTACAATTTTTTTTTGTGTTCTAAAGTCATATCCAATAAATATATTTTACACTGACAAGCAACATGGTAACATTGTTTTGAACTAGTGACTTTCAGGCTCCATATCTCACCATCCACTGCAGCTTTGTACATGAGGCTACTGTAATTTTATATACAGTCATCTTACCAATCTTATACATAAATTTTACTTACAAGTATTTAACATCTGCTTAGTTCTGCAGATTCTTTCCTGTAACTGCATTGTTACTGTTTTGCTCCTAAAAATCAAAATGTTAATTTTTATTATTTTGTTAGTATTTGGAAAATCCACCTTTTGGTTTTGAATACTGCATGAATTCTCCTGGGCTCTGGATCAGATTCAAGCAGGTCTTGACTAAAATCTGATCCCAGGTCTCTTCTACACATTCTCAATGTTGGTGCAGACTGGACTTGGATACAAATACAGCTTTTTCTTCAACTCTACCCACAAGTGTTCAAAAGATCAAAACATTGTTACCCTTTTGCTTCTACCTAAATAGCTTGATTATTGTATCATAAGGTGATAAACAGCCGGATGTTACCATTTTACTACAGTAAAATTATCACTTAAACATGCGCCGTGTATGAGGGAGTCAGGAGTCGGAGTCAGGAGTTGGAGGTTTGGGAAATTGAGGAGTCGGAGCTTTAGCTTGCTGTCCTTGGCCACCTGCGTTTCATTTGGTATTTTAGCTGCTTTGATCACTTTTTTACAAATTTTATTAAGCTCTTTGTAATTTTCAAAGGCTGACGCCGAGCCCTGCGACTAGGCTGACGCCGAGCCCTGCGACTAGGCTGACACCGAGCCCTGCGACTAGGCTGACGCCGAGCCCTGCGACTAGGCTGACGCCGAGCCCTGCGACTAGGCTGACGCCGAGCTCTTCCATTTGGCTTCTACATCATTATTTGCAAATAGCTGCTCCCAGTCTATGTCCTGAAGTGTGGCCCATAAGGGGAAATTGCCCTTTTATAATTAAATCTTTTTGCCCTCCTGCTCTGTTTATTTTTCCCAGTTTAGACTAAAACTAATTATACTGTGGTCGCTGTTATCAAGATTTTAAGAAGCAGTTACTGCTCTGACAAGTTCTGCTTTGTTAGAAATGACCAGATCCAACAGAGATCACTTCTAGTGGGTTCCTCCACAAACTGCCCCATAAAATTTTCCTCTAACAGATTGAGGAACTTCCTTCCCTTTGCAGTTGATGCAGAACCGTGACCCAGTCAATGTCTGGGTAATTAAAGTCGCCCATTATTACCACTGTACCCGTCTGTGCTGCCCGCACCATTTGATTATGCACTTGTTCTATCTCCTCAGTGATGTTCGGGGGTCTATAGATTACAACAAAAATATATTTTTTTGCATTAACTCCTCGTGTTTCCACCGACAATGTTTCCACATCTTTACTCTATTGCCTCTTTCACATTTGCCTTAATATCACTCCTTACATACAGACACACTCCTCCTCCCTTCCTGTTCGCTATGTCCTTCCTAAATAGATTAAAACCTTGAAGGTTGACAACCCAATCGTGCGAGGAGTCCAGCCATGTTTCAGCAGCACCAACCACATCAATCTGCTCCTCTAGAACTAGTGCCTCAAGCTCCCCCATTTTGGTTGCAAGACTTCTGGCATTTGTAAATAGACATTTTAAGGTCCCTTCCAGTTTAACACTTTCCGTCAACAGTATGGGATCATAGCTAACATTTTCATTAGACGGCATGGGATCCTACATTACCCATTCAGTAGACAGCATGGGATTAAATGTTATCTTTTCAGATGATGGCATGGAATTACACATCTTTCCTTTGGTAGATGGCATGGGATTACATATTACACCTTCAGTAGATGGCATGGGATTACTTGAAATACCGTGGGCACCTGTATCTTCAATGCTGGTTTGCAACACATGGATCTTCTTATCCACTGGTCTACTCCACCTCCCCCATTCCACTTCTCCACCCGCCGATATAGTCTGCCCACTCTCTAACCTGTCTATCCCTTCATTTTCTATATTGTTCTCCCTCCTCATCCCTAGTTTAAATACTCCCGCACCCCTTCTAGAATTATTTCCCCAGCACAGCAAACCCCCTTCCATTCAGGTGCAATTTATCTGTAGAAAACAGATTGTACCCCAATGAAAAATCAGCCCAGTGCTCTAAGAACCCAAACCTGTCCTACACCAAGACTTCAGCCATGCATTTAACTCCCTGAGCTCCTTCTGTCTTTCCTGAGTAGCGCATGGCACCGGCAGTATTCCGGAGAACACAACCTTGGAGGTCCTTCCCTTCAGCTTTGAGCCTAGTTCTTTAAAATTATTCTTTAGGATCCTCCACCTACCGTGTATTCTGTCATTGGTTCCATCATGGACCACAACAGCTGGGTCATCGCCAGCCCTTCCCAGTAATTTATCCACCCGGTCTTACTGTCTGGGGAAATGGCCTCATATTGCTCTTCTCACCTGATGCATCAAGTCCTTCATCAGTTATAACATAAAGGGGTTTTCCCAACATGGACATTTCCGATGTATCCACAGCGTCTCCCATAAATGTCTGATAGATGAGGGTCTCACCTCTGGAGAACAGGCCCGACCCTCATGGAGATGGGACCACTGCATCCAGGAGGGGAATGTACAGAGAGTTTGCCACACATGTACAGGGGTGTGTCTCCATTCACTTCTATAGGAGTTATAGACACAGCTGAGCGCGGCCCCCAGGGGTGGGGCCCTCATCTATCAGACATTATGGAATATCCTGTGGATGTGTTGGGAACACCCTGTATCCATGTGGTGACGGCTCTGAGAAGCTGCTTCTCCTCTGCCCCCCAGAGGTTCTCTATGTCACACATGATGTGGCCCCTGTATGATTTGGGCCCCTCCTTTCTCCATAAAGGCGCCTGCAGTACTAGAACCTTCCAGTTCATCCAGTTTTCTCCTATTCTCATACACAGCGTTCCTTCTCCTGAATGACCCACCAAGGATGGACACGGACAGGAATGAGATCAGCAGAAGAATATTAGACCTCACCTTGGAGATCCTCCACCTGGTGACCGGAGAGGTAAACTTCTCTAGATTTCTATCATCTTTATTATCTAACAAGTCAATGATAGAAGAGAAAATCCATAATAGGAGGAATCCAGTGTCCTGTGTAAGAGCTTCAGGAGCTTCCAAGTGATGAACTGAACAGCAGATAGCCTGCAGATAAGCCCCCAGTATGGTCAGTTATGTATCATGGGAACCAATGCAGCCATAGTAATGTTATAGAAGCAATGAGAATGGTGAGTCGCCCGTTATACCGAGGAGGAGAGGAGCCAAAGGGAAATCAATGGTCGGGTTGCCCAGGGGAGCCAAGGGAATCAGATGTTCAGGTTCAGCCCGGAGCAGCCAAGGGAATCAGATGTTCAGGTTCAGCCCGGAGGAGCCAAGGGAATCAGATGGTCGGGGTCAGCCTGGCGGAGCCAAGGGGATCAGATGGTCGAGTTCAGCCCGGAGGAGCCAAGGGAAAAATATGGTCGGGGTCAGCCCGGAGGAGTCCAGGGAATCAGATGGTCGGGTTAAGCCCAGAGGAGCCAAGGGTATCAGATGGTTGGGTTCAGCCTGGAGGAGCCAAGGCGATCAGTATGGTTTGAGTTCACCTGGGGGGAAGCCAAGGGAATCAGATGGTCAGGTTCAGCCTGGAGGAGCCAAGGCGATCAGATGGTCGGGTTCAGCCCGGAGAAGCCAAGGGAATCAGATGGTTGGGTTCAGCCTGGAGGAGCCAAGGGAATCAGATGGTCGGGTTCAGCCCGGAGGAGCCGAGGGAATCAGATGGTTGGCTCAGGCTCAGCCCAGAGGAGCCAAGGGATTCAGATGGTTGGGTTCAGTCCAGAGGGGCCAAGGGAATTGGATGGTTGGGTTCAGACTGGAGGAACCAAGGGAATTGGATGGTTGGGTTCAGACTGGAGGAGCCAAGGGAATCGGATGGTCGGGTTCAGCCCGGAGGAGCCAAGGGAATCAGATGGTCGGGTTCAGGCTGGAGGTAACATTTGGAGTTTTCATCATCATAAAGAGATTAATAAAAAAGATCTGGTTTAAAGGGATTGCATGAAAAACCAGAAGAATCTCATAATGGAGCAGTACTCAGGAGAAGCAGTAAATAAATGCCAAAATACAGCATTTAAACTACCTACAAACAAGGCCACCGTAAAGGCAGTACAGGTGGTACTGCCGTACGGGGCCCGGTGGACAAAGGAGGCCCGCTGCAAGCAGGGTTTATAGGGAAGGGGGGCCCAGACGCTTCAGCTATATGGGGCCCTGAAATTTCTGATGGCGGCCCTGCCTACAAACACTGTTATGTTGCATATTATTGCTAAGTTAGATTTCTCTCCTGACTGGGATAGTGGGCGGAGCTCCAATCGCTATGTAGTGCACAGTCCTCCCCATGTCCGCTCCTCACTAGCTATATATCAGAAGTCCACAGACACTAAGCGATATATAAAGTAGAATTGCTTACCGCCACCGGTGCATGAACTCAGAATCCTGTGGCCACTGCATACTTCGGTGTACGGACAGCCCACCGGACCTCTGGAGGCAATGAAATAATCTAAAGAGAGAAGAAAGATTTGTCCAGCGTCCGAACTTGGAGAAAATATCAAGTAAAATCACTTAGTTAATCGGTATGCATGAACCCCTTAAGGACCCAGCCAGTTTTGGCCTTACTGACACAGCCCTATTTTGGAAATCTGGCATGTGTCACTTTATGTGAGAACAACTTTTTGACACTTGTACCAATCCATGTGATTCTGAGACTGTTTTCTCGTGACACATTGTGCTTTAAGTTAGTAAGAAATTTTTATCCATACAAGCCTTGTTGTTTTGTGAAAAATATCAAAATATCATGAAAAATGTGAAAAATCTGTGATTTTGAAAGTTCAAAAATTTCTGCGTGCAAGACGGATAATTATTCACAAAATAGTTTATAACTAGCATCTACCATATGTCCACTATAGGTTGGCATCATTTTTTAAATGTCCTTTTTTTATATATATATCATTAGAGGGCTTAGAAATTTAGTAGTAATTTCTCACATTTTCAAGAACATTTGCAATATAAATTTTTTTAGGGACCAGTCCAGTTCGGACGTGGCTTTGAGGGGCCTTTATGTTAGATACCCCAATAAATGACCCCATCTAAGAAACTACACCCCTTAAAGTATTTACAGCAGTGTTTAGGAAGTTTGTTAACCCTTTAGGTATTTCACAGAAATTAAAGCAAAGTGGAGGTGAAATTTCAAAATTTCACTATTTTTGCAGATTTTCAATATTTATCCATTATTCACTGGAATATGGTAAATGTGACTAGGTAAATGCAACTTAATATCAATTAACCAGATTCTGCCGTTTTCAGTGATATCCAATATGTGGCCCTAGTGCATTATTTGGCTCAACCATAAGCCCCAGAATAGCAGGAGCACCTACTGGACTCTGGGGTCTCATTTTCATTAAGATTTTATTTAGGGGCCATTTCAGGTTTGAAGAGGCCCTAAGGTGCTAAAACTTAAAAAACACCCCTAAAAAGACCCCATATATATACAGGGGTGTAGTGAGTATATCGACCCCACAGGTGATTCACACATTTTTTTTTAGCATTAGGCTGTGAAAATTAAAAAAATTTTTTTTACAATAATCTGCAATTTTAGCTTAAAATGTTTCATATTTACAAGGAATCGTGTAAAAAAGAAACCCAAATCTTTGTTAAGCCATTACTTCCAAGTTCGGCAATACCCTACAGGTGGGTGTAAACTGCTGTGTGGGTGCATGGCAGGGCGTACAAGGGAGGGAGCGCTATTTGGCTTTTGGAATGCAGATTTTGGTGGGGCCATGTCGCATTTGCAAAGCCCAAAAAGAACCAGAACAGGTGAAATCTTCCAGAAGTCGCCCCATTTTAGATTCAACACCCCTCATGGATCTCATATATGGGTGTATTGTGCATTTTGGGTGCACAGGTGTTCCATAGTTTTTTTTTAGCCTTGGGCCATGAAAATGGGGGGGGGAGGGGAGACAGTTCCACCATTGTTTTTTGGGCTTCAATTTTACAGCGTTCGCCGTGCAGTGTAAATGATGTGATAACTTTACTATGGGGGTCGGTACAATTGCAACGGTATACATTTTATATAGTTTGTTTTATTACTTTTAAACAATAGAAATAGGTCTATAAAAAATTGCGTTATGTTGTCCTATTCTGACAGTCATAACTTTTTTTATTTTGCTGTGTGCAGAGCTGTGTAGGGCCTTGTTTTTTGCAGGGTGAATTGATGCTTTTATTGGTACCATTATGGGGTGCATTCAACACTTTGTTCACTTTTTATTAAGGTTTTTGTAAAGCGTTTTGAACAAAATACAGCAATCCTGGTAGTGTTTTTTATTTTTATTTTTTATAGCGGTCACTCTGCATTAGATATGACATGCTAGCTTTACTCAGCAGGTCGATACGATTACAGCAATACCCAATTTGTATATTTTTATTTTTTATGGCTTTTATACAATAAACACTTTTATTCAAACAGGAATACACATTTTTGCATTGCCAGAGTCTGAGAGCCATAACGTTTTTATTTTTCTGTGTATGGAGCTGTATACAGGCTTGTTTTTTGCGGGATGAGTTGACGTTTTTATTGGTATCATTTTTGGGGGGGACAAGACTTTTTGATCAGCTTTAAATCCGTTTTTTGGAGGACAGAGTGAAGAAAATAATGCAATCCTAGTAGTGTTTTTTATTTTTAACAGCGCTCACTGTGCAGTATCCGTAATAAGTTAGCTTTACTCTGTAGGTCGATACGATTATGGCGATACCCAATTTATATAGTTTTTTTTTATGTTGAAGCACTTAAAAAAAAAAAAAAATGTTTTTAGTGTGCAAAAGAATATTTATGCATCGCTATCTTTTCTTTAACTGTATTTTATTAAAGTTTTATCAAGGTAAAATACCGTAAACAATGTGAGTCATCTCACGTCATATAACATGTAGTTATCAAAGCGTACAACATTGTAGTAAATGCTTCAGATGCATTAGAAATTGTGACTATAAACATGAAACATATGATCGTACAGTATCCATTAACTTTGATATCTAGATCAATTTAGCAAGGACAAACATAAGACAAGACACACAGGGGAGGACATATAAGACATTCTGTAGGTCTGCAGCTCGTGCCTATCCGGTCAAAGACTTAGCCTAAAAGTCTTGAGTAATCTTGAAATAGTCCCAGGCTTTCCATACTTTGTCAAAGGACTCCAATTCATCCATGTTAAGGGCTGTGAGATATTCCATCTGTCTAATCTCCTGAATACAGGCACATACAGTTTATCTAGAGGGAAGGGAAGTCTGCTTCCAGTGTGCGGCTATCAAGCATTTAGCTGCTGTGACAATATACAGGAACAATCTGCCCAATGCCCGGCCAAGAGACGGGAATGGTATATTTAAGAGATAGGTCTGAGGTGTAAGGCGGATCCAGGTCTGGACAATCTCGAAGGCTAGCGATTGTACTTTCTTCCCAAATGGGACAACCATCTCACAAGACCAAAATATATGAGGGACATCCGCCCCCGGTCCTCCACACCTCCAACACACATCTGGCACCATAGGGTTCAACCTATGCAGCATTTTAGGTGTGCGATACCAGTACATTAGCACTTTATATTGATTCTCCTTGTTCTGGATGGAGGCGGAAGACCGGGCCGCCTGCCGCCATATACTCCTCCACTCCTCCTGTGACAATTGTGACACTAGAAAGTCCTCCCATTTGGACATATAGAAATGTTGTATTAAGGTGTCTTGCTCTGGTGAGGATAGGATCCGATAAATTGTCGAGATCAACCCCCTGGTAGAGACCCCCACCCGACAAACCTGTTCAAAAAGTGATGGTTTAGAGACCTCATTCATGCCCAATATTGACTTCATATAGTGTTTAATTTGTAAATAAGAGAAAAGAGAGGAGGACGGTAAGTTGAAACTAGATTGGAGCTCTGCAAAAGGTCTGAGTTCCATGGTGCGTCCATTCACTACATCCGCAAAGCGGAACAATTTAGCCTCAAACCATGGCTTCCATCGATTGTCCATCTCACCTTTCTGGAGCAAAGGGTGAAATAAAAAGGACGTCATAGCGGAAGCCCCCGAGCACAATGAGAATCTCTTAAAACATCTCTGCCAGATTGATCTTGTCAGGGCCATAGAATGTAGCAGGGGGAAGTCCAATTTAACGGCCGTGGTTGCCCAAAGCAGAGAATTTGGATGTATAGGGGCCATCCATAGTTTCTCCAGCTCCATCCATCTAGTGTAAGCGTAAAGAGCCGCCCAAGAAGGAATAGCTCTCAGTTGTGCTGCCCAATAATACTTGGTGATATCTGGGACCGATAGACCCCCCTTGCTCTTTTCCTGCTAACAGTATACTCTTGGCAATCCGGTGCCTCCTGCGGGCCCATATAAAATGAATAAAGAGATCTAAGGGTTGCCAGAGGGACCGGTATCGGCAAGGTCTCGAACAGGTACATAAGTTTCGGCAATGCCGACATTTTGATAGCAGCTATGCGGCCAAAAAGGGACAGCGACAACTTATTCCAACGATCCAGCAACTGTTTAATCTCCGTTATGAGCTTAGGGAAATTATGCCTATATCGTGAGGAGTACCCCAATGTTAAATTAATCCCAAGATACTTCAATGTCTCCGTCTTCCAACGATACCGATAACACTCCCTAAGTTGGTCCACTACTGTCCCCGGGAGGCCCACAGGCCCGGCCTCTGTTTTGGAGGTATTTATCTTGTAACCTGAAAGGACGCTAAATCGGTCCAATAAAGAATGCAGATTAGGTAGCGAGATCACTGGGTCTACAAGGGTTAATAAAACATCATCCGCATATAACGAAATTTTGAACTCTCTCCCCTTCACCAGTACCCCTCTGATGTCTGTGGACATTCTAATCGCAGCCGCTAGGGGTTCAATACATAAGGCAAATAAAAGCGGGGATAGGGGGCATCCCTGTCTAGTACCATTGCTAATTAATATTTTGGGGGACATAGCGTGGGGTAACCGAATAGTAGCAGACGGGCCGGAGTACAGTCCCCGTAGTGCGGTGATAAAAGGGCCACTGATCCCAAAGGCTTGAAGTGTGCAGAACAGAAATGACCAATTGAGGCGGTCAAAGGCCTTCTCGGCATCTAAACTTAATAAAAGCATAGCATCACCTCTGCGGTTGACAACATCAATGAGATCAACGGCCCTCCTGGTGTTGTCTCCACCTTGGCGACATGGGATGAACTGCATCGCTATCTTCTGAGAGCCATAACTTTTTTATTTTTCTGTATACAGAGCTTTGTTAGGACTTTTTTTTTGCGGGTTGAATGGACGTTTTAATTGGTACAATGTTGGTGTTTATAGGAGTTTTATTCCATTTTATGTGCTGCGGGATGAACAAAAATCTTAATTTTTTTTACGCCGTTCACCGTATGGGTAAATTAACATGACAGATTTATAGGGCAGGTCATTACGCACGCGGTGATACCAAATACGGGTACTTTATTTATTTTTTATCTTTTTGGGGGCGATTGGCGTTTGTAAAGGGGAAAAAGGCGGTGTACGTATTTTTATTTTATTTTTTCGTGTTAATGTTTTACATGTTTGTTTTACATGTTTTTCACCTTTTTTAACTTTTTTTTAACTTTTTCACATTTTTTTTTTTACTGTTTCCCATAGGGGATTTGAATGAGAGATCTTTAGATCTCTCATTCAATAGGAATTAATGCACAGCTTGTTGCTGTGCACTGGTTCCTATGACAACTGTCAGTCACGAGGCCGGGCCATGCCCACAGGGCACGGCCGGGCATCGTGAAGTCACAGACAACCCGGAAGGCATTCTATGCCCTCCGGGCTGTCGGGCAGAAGGCAGGAGCTGCACGGATCGCCCGATCTCCTCCTGCGTCTTCCTTAGTTATTGCGACCCGATGGTCGCGATTATTAAGGGGTTAACCGTCCACCCCCCCCCCTCCCCCCCCACCGGAGTGATTGCGGGTCGGGGCCGACACTACGGGGTGTCAGCTGTAATATACAGCTGACACCCCGCGCCGATCGGGCGAAGTCTGCTTTAGAGTTCGCCCGATCCTCAGGACGTATGCATTACGTCCAAGGTCATTAAGGGGTTAAAAAGAGAGCTGCAACATAACCGAGTCTGTTTCCATCTGCAGCGTTTTGAGCTACAAGGCCTCTTAATTATAGTGAGTAGAATGGTCGAAAAAAGCATAAGAGACATATGCTTGTGATATCATAGAGACAGTAAAGCAAGATCTAATCATTACCCAGTTTTTTTTATTATGGAGAATCCACAGCTCAGAAGTTCACACGTGTCCTAGACATCCCTCCCTTTAAGACAGGACTGAAGTCAGGCCAAGTCAGCACCTGACAGCTTAATGGATCACTTTGTTGACAGCTCTGTGAAACTAATTTGTTCTGAGGGGGAAAGAGCCCACGGTGAAAGGGGGACCCTAAAAGGGTCTCATAATGTGTACATTTTGCAGAGTGTTATATAGATCCCAAAATGTGTTTATGGAGGAGGGGGTTTAAAGCAACAGTTTAAACCCTTTTATACAATTTCCTAGTGCACTGTGCCTGCAGTGTATGTATAGTAAAAATCAGTTTAAACCCCTGTAAAAGCAGCTATGGCCTCAGCTCCCCCTGAACATTTGGGTTTTCCCCCACAAAAGAGTAAAACCTTTTTTCCCTGTAATATTTAAAGGAAAAATCATCTGATCTGCTAATGAGATTTTTTTGGCCCATACTGTACTGAAACTATAACAAGTGGCATGGCAACTTAGAAAGGATTCTTTACTGAAAGGCAGTGCAAATTTTGGGACCTCCTCCCAGGGGAGGTTATGGGGAAAAGTAACAGCTCAGAAGTCCAAAAGTGCCCTGGACGTCTCTCGTGCAGGAAAAATTTAATATTCTAGTTCCTAGATTTCTGGAGATCGGTCACTTGGATCCAGGGATTTCTCTCCATACACAGGATTACACAGTAGTGAAAAAGACGTCAGGTACTGGTGGCCCCCAAGCAGCTTTTCCCTGTGTGTCAGGAGGAGGGAAACCCCGGGGCCCCCAATTATGGCCTCCCCCCGCACTCATTTGATACATGAGGGGGGAAAATTTAAGGGCAGAAGATCCTAGAACTCACCAACAAGTTGGCGGAGCTGCGGGACTGGAGGGGTGACGTTTGTCTGCTCCCTTGGGAATGCGGGGGACTTTTTAAACAGAAAACCCCACTGGGGGGGTCTGGGGGTGCCCCGTATCATTTTTGTGTCAGGTTCCTATAAAGGTTTGTCAGGAGGTCGCTGTTATTTCTCCATGGAGGAGGGGGTATTTAAAAGGGGGACACAAGGTTCTGTAAAGGGAAAGATCAAGGATGGGGGGATCGGGGAAAATAAACCCGGCCCTCTTATGTCACAAGGTAAGGAGATAGAGCTGGTTTTTTCTCGCCTATTACTTTGGGTGCAGGGGTATTGGTGGCCATTTTGGGAGTTTTAAAAGGGGGTTTTGTTTCACCCCATCAATTAAATCTAAACCTCAGTCCTTTTTTTCATTTTTCATGAATGAATTCAGGGGTGTTTTTTCTGGCTTTTACGGGCCTGCGTGGGGAGCTGCTAAAAAAACCCCAAGGTCTGTAGTTTAAGGGGACCCGCACTGGCGGGCCTATCGGGAGAGTTTTCAAAAAGGTTTGTAGCTATAGCGACCAGCACTGGGCCTTTCGGAGAGATAAAAACGGTCTGTAGCTAAAGTGACCACCCACGGGCCCGGGCCTATCGGAGAGATCAAACAGGTCTGAAAGCTATAGCGACCTGAAAAGCTGAGGGCAGCCCTTTACAAAAAAAGGGATAATTAGGAATGGGTGGGGACATGGTTAATGGGACACATGGGTAAAAAGAAAAAAAAAAAGCAGCAACCCCTTGCTGGGGAGAAAACCCCTTTTAAAGGGGTTTTATCGTTTCTTTTCTTTTGGGCACCCTTTTTAATGGTTGCTGGCGGGAGCTTTAGGGAAAGGGGAGGGGGGTTTTTCCCTCCTCCGCAGGCGTTTTTTTCTTCTGCGGAACGCCCCAAAATTTTTGCACGTGAAAAATTATTCTGTGTGAGCGTAGGAGTGGGAGAGGTTTTCAGCTTTCGGGGGGAAAAAGGGGGTTTTTCTTTGTAAGTGAAAAGCTAAGTTTAACTCGATAGTAAAAGCTCTTGAATAAAAATAAACATTGTTTGTGTTTACATGGGATGCAAAAAAGATCTCTTTTTTTCTGCTTTTAGGTTTTTCCGTGCTGTAGTGAAAAGGGCCTAACCCCGCACGCATACGTCTTTTCCTACCACTGATTGTTTGTCAGTAAAAAAGGGCCCAAACCCTGCAGCATACGGCAAACCCTACCACTGATTTTGTCGGGTGAAAAGGGCAAATGCTGCACGCATCTTTAAACCCTCCCACTGATTGCTGTCATTTAAAAAGGGGCCAAACGGGGCCCGCATCCCTCAAAACCTACCAAGGGATTGCTGTCAGGGGAAAAGGGCAAACGCCACACAACGTCAAACCCCCCATCCCCTGATTGCTGTCTTTTAAAAAGGGGCAAACGCCGACGCACGTCAAAACCTTACCACTGTTTGCTGTCATGGATTGTTTCTCTGTTCTCCTCCCTCCCTGTCGCACCGCTTTCAGTGCGACGATTGCACCCTCCCCCCTTTCCCTTTAAAACATTACAGCCTCCTCTACATGCCCAATGTCACTTTCCCTACCCACTGAACAATAAACACAGGAAAATGGCCATCACGGAGCATGGACAAATGCGCCCTCCCGTAAATATGCCCGGGGGGCCCAAAAACACAATTTTAATTCTCAACCACACCCAATACTTTAAAAGAAGGGGAACCCGCCCGGCATAGGGAACAAGAGGGGAAAAATGGAAATGTACCCGCAAAAATTATCCCCTTTATCTTTCCTAACCCAAAAAATGCCCTTTAAGCTCCAGCCTTGTGCAAAAAAAAACACAATTTCAGAGTCCCTTAAAGGGGGTTTTGCCGGATCTAAATCTCATTTTCCTAAAATCCGGGTCTTCAGCTTGTGTGTTTCAAAAAGGGGGCGTGTGTATTTTTTTGGGAATTGCAAAATCATGTGCCCCAAAGCAGGATGACACACCAGGCCTTTCCTTCTCTAGTCAAAAAAAGGAATTTTTATGAAAAAGAAATTGCGATTAGCTCAGGGGTTTAAAGGGTTTTTCCTCACAGAAAAGGGGTTTCCTAGGTTTAACCCCTGCAGGAAACAAACGTGTGCTTTTTTTTTTTCCTTTTAGGGAATGCCAGATTGTTAAGGTTTCATTTTTTTTTTTTTTTTTTCATTTTTTGGGGACAAATACAAAGGGAGCACAGAGGGACGGGAGGGAGTGACAGCCCCTTTGGGGGTTGGACACTCGCTCAGCGGGGAGTGTGTGTGTTACTAAGGAGTACAGAGGACGGGGGTAAAATGACAGCCCCGGGGGTTGAACACTCGCCCCGGCAGGGAGTGTGTGTGATTACTAGGAGTACAGAGGACGGGAGTAGAATGACGGCCCCGGGGGTTTGAACATCAGTAGTCCTGAGAGGAGGGGTGATGCCCTGAGCATGTGCGACCGGGGTGGGAGCTCGCGGGGCCCCGGGTCGTATCCCATGGAGATGAGCTTTTAAACATTGGATAAATAAGGGCGCAGCGAAACAAAAACAGTGCAGAATTTTTAATTAATGATGAGTTGGGTGAAATGTTTTTTAATTTGAAACTTTCACGTCAATTTCACTTTTTTGGCCAAACCCCTTTAAACCCCCTTTTCGGGACCTGGTCATATGAGTAGTCCCAGGGCCGCTAAGGGGCTTTGCAGGGGGTACTCCGCGGGGCCCCCCCGCACAGCCCCCGTGTGTTTGCGGCTAATCGGCGCTATCAAACCCGCGGGAAAGCGCCCGGGGGGTTTGGGGCTTTTAAAAAAAAACGACACCACAAACAAAGATGGCCGCGGGTCTGAAAAGAAACCGATCGGGTGCGACCCATGTTGCGGGGCATCGGCATAGCTGCGGCGGGTTTCCCAAGCCGGACACGGTTGGGGGGGGGCCTTGTGAAGGGGTCCCGTCAATTACCCCTGGCCGGTTTGCCCCACTTCCCGGGGTAGACAGGAAGTGGGGAAACAGGGAAACTTTGTTTTTTCACCGTTAAAGCTTGCCTTTTCAATGCATTAGGCTGTTTTAACAATCGCGCCCCCCGTTTGGGCAAGCCCCCATAGGGGGGACTAAATGTTACGTAAAAAAAAAAAACTAAATAAAGTTTTTAAAATACAAAAAAAAAAAATTTAAATTCAAAAAAAATTTAATCCCCATTTTAAAAAATAAAATCATTGAAATTAAAAAAAAAGTTACACATATTTGGTATCGCCCGCGTCCGAAAAAGTCCGATCATAAAAATATAAAAATTTTTTTCCGTCGCTGAAACCCGTAGAAGAAAAATTGCGTTTTTTGGGGAATTTTACGGGCCCCTCAGAAAATGGAAATAAAATGATCAAAAAAAAACGCATGCATTTTCCCAAAATGCTAACGATTAAAAAAAATACACTTCAAACCCGAAAAAAAAAGGCCCCCCCCACTTGGGCGTCCGTAGGTGTTAGTACAAAAAAAGTTATTGGGCACAAAAAGGCGCCGTGGCACAAATTTCAAACATAGAAAATGTTAGGAATTTTTTTACGGGCCAAAAAATAACGGGAAAACCCCACATGTTTGGGGATTGCCGGATGTGTAAAAAACCTGTAGAATACAGAGAAAAACATTTTTATTTACCCAAGATTGAACGCCATTAAAAAACAAAAAAAAACCCGAAACATGGTGAAAATAAGTTGTTTTTTTTACAAATTTTTCCCACTTGGAAATTTTTTTTCGGTTTCCCAGTATAAATTTTTAGTACTGAAAACCCCATTAGAAAGTAAATCTTTTCCCGCAAATAAAAGCCCCCAAAGTGTTATGTAGGTGGAAAGATAAAAAAAAGTTATGGTTTAAAAAGGCGGGGGAGGGGAAACTAAAGTCTTCAAGTCTTTCCCCGATTTGGGCCTGCTAACCTGATACCTATAAAGGGTACGTTTTCCATGCTTACATTTTCTGTTGGGTTTTTTTTTTTTTAATGTTTTTATTTTCTGGGAAAATGTGGAAAAAACGACTGAAAGCAGGGTCCCATAGGGGCTTTTTAAAAGTAAAAAACTTCCTGTAGTCCCCCAAAGAAGTTTGGTTTTTTTTTCCCGGGCGTTTTTTTTAAAAATGTTGCAAAAAGAAAACGAAGAGAGGGCGAAAAATTTTCTATTGAGGTCTTTATAAAAATGCCAAGGGTTTTGTGGGGTTTTTTTGGGGAGAGATTTAAAGCTGTGCAAAAAAAAAAAAAAGCACCAAAAAAAAGGCCGGGTTTTTTTTTTTTTTTTTATTTATTTTTTTTAAAGCTGTTTTTGGGGGCATGCACTGGGGCAAAAAGCTTGTTTTTTGAAGGTTTTAGGATTTGGTTTTCAGTGACTTTTTTTTCCCAAAGCTTGGGGTAGACCTCGCCTAAGTTTGGTTTTCAGGTTGGAGGGGTTTTTTAACTCTGATATTTCAAGACACCTTCAAGTTCAAACCCGTTTGTGTAGGTTTGCCTATTTGCTGCGTCCCCAAAACCCATGTGACCTTCTAAAACCCTTCTGACCTAAAAGATGACGTGCAGGGTGTGGGGGAAATTTTAAATCCGGGGGTAGGGACAAAAAACACCGTCCTTGGCATACTTTTGGCCTTTATTTAGCCCCCAGATTGCCCAACCCGTTAAAAAAAATGTTAAAGGGCTTAATGTCCAAACCCAAAACAAAAAAAAAAATCACAGGGCCGGGGTGGAAAAAAACTCACAGTTGGGCCCGGATTGAAAAATTGTTCCCCCCGGGGGCATTCCCCACCCCGGGGCAGGGGGAAAGTGGCTTTTGGCAGGGTTTCTGGGGGTACAGGCCTTTTTCCCCCTCTTGACCCCGTCAGGCAAAAATCTTGAGAAACCCCACCCCTGATTCCCCCCCAAATTTTTTGCCTTAAATGGCCCGGGAAAAACCCGGCTTGGATATTTGGGAGCAGTTCCTTTTTTTCCCCCCCTATGCTTTTGACTGCTCCAGTTAAAAAGGCCTGGCCCAGATCTTTTAAAGCTTTTCAGCAGTCTTTCTAAAGGGAAACCAAAAACAAATGTCAGTAACCTAAAAATACCATACCCCTATGACGAAGGCTTTACTTTACGGGGACTAAGAACCCATCAAAACACGTATCGGCCAAAACCAAAAATGGCTCCCTTTTGCCTTCTCACAGGGGGTTTTTTTCCCCTCCAAAATTGGGGGGAAAAGGCATCTGCTTTACTAAAAATCCTACTTTGGGAAGGGTAGTTTATCTCTCCCTTCCCAAGGTGTTAAGGAGATTTTGTGCTTTAAATCCTTAAGGGCTGCGCACTGGGCTTTTGGCGTCAGCGGTGCGGGTCGTTCGTTTTGCAGCGAGTCTTTTGGCTCGTCAGACATCGGGGTTTGGGCGCCCCGGCACCGCAATTGCGCTGGGTTTGGGGCTGGGACCCACACAAACCAAAACCCCGCAAACCCGGGGCTTTTAAACCCTTTTATTGCGCGGTGCGTTACCCCCCGTAAAACAAAAAGGGGGTTTCCCCCGCTTGGAAAAAGGCCGGGGTACAGCTGCACGGTCCTTTCCCTTTGGGGGCCCAGAGTGGCCCCAGGAGCGTCTGTGTATGCAGTAGTGGGGGTTGGCACACTGTGTGGTGTCCCCAATCAAATGCCCGTGTCAAACTGACACAGATTTTGGGAAAGTATTAGCATATTGAATATGTAATCATTAACCCAAATGTTTAAAAAAAAAAAGGTTAAACAGTTCTCCCTTAAAGGATTAAAAAAAAAAAGTTTTAAAAAAAAAAAAAAAATGTAAAAAAAAAAGAATAAAAAAAAAATTTAAAAAAAAAATAAATTTTTTTCATAAATTTCACACACAAAAAAATCTAAAATATTTGGTATTCACACAAACCCTAATAAACCTGAAAAATTAATCAAAAAAAGTTATTACGTATGAAATGTGAATGGGTAAAAAAAAAATTTAAATTTTTTTTTTTTTAAAAAAAAAAAAATAATTTTTGCAATTTTTTTTAGAAAGGAAAATTAAAATATTCCTCCATTTAAAATTTCAAAAAAAAATTGTCTCAAATTTAAAAAGAGGTTCAAAACAAATGGCGTTTATTGAAAAAATAAAAAAAGTTTCAAAATGTTTTTAAAAAGGAAAGGAGGCAAAAACTAAAAAAAAAAGTTTTGGTCATTAACTTTTTTTTTCAGGGTTAAGGGGGTTTAAGTTTTTTTTGAATCATTTCTGGGGAAAATAAGAAACCAAAAAATGCATAGAATTTAAAAAAAAGTTTTCCATAAATATTTTAGTTTAAAAAAACCCCCCTTTTGAAGGAAGTGTTCGTTTTGCTGTAATAAAATACAGCCTAAATTTGGTTTTTTAAAAGGCCCCAAGGGGGTTAGCAGAGGGGAAACCCCCTTTTTTTCCGATAAAGTTGTGATTTTTTCAAAAATTTTAAAGGGGGCATGTAGAAAACTGTTAGGTGTAAAAGGGGCTTTCCTTGTGGCCACGACCAATCAGACTCCCCTTCCTTTTTTTTGTATTCAAAGAAGTAATTTTATTAATAAATGCAATCGGCAGTACAAGAGAAAATAGAGATAATACAACAGTCATTTCTGGAATTCACAGTAGAATAGTCTGTTCTAGTAGGATAGACAGAAAGTTCTATGAACTTTTTCAAATGGCTAAATATAACCTCATGAAATAACACAATGCTCCTGGATTGGTGACCTCACAGCAAAAAGTTATACCAAAAGGTACTATTACTGTGATGGTAGTCTACAGCTCAGTAATAAGAAGATGAGTCTGAACTGAAGCATTTCATCAAATCCAAACTTACAGAAAAAAAGAAAACTAAGTGCTACCAATTATGCACGTCCCGCGGAGGACCCCCAGGCCCAACAACTTCATTGTACCGTGTTTTTCCAAAAAATAAGCCCTACCCAAAAATAAGCCCTAGCCTGATTTGCACAGATTCTTGGAGTAGGCGTTGAATATAAGCCCTAGTTAATCAATGCCTCCTGAGTGATGTCACCTGGTGCCCGCCTCTTGGGCAGTGCCATTCCTGAGCCCTGTCCACCCCCAAAACAGCCTGTTAGACTGGAGGTTTTCAGGCTGAAGAACCTGAGATGATGTCACCGTTACATGACTCACAGGTCCAACAACCGAGGCCATAGAGTGCAATGTGTAAGTGAAAGTTCGATGTATACACACACATTCACTCGTATCTATACAATCACACACACAATCCCTTATCTTAAGATAAAACACTGAAATAATAGACACACAATCCATGGATTTTCTACAGGTTATGTACTGTGTGTGTACATGCCCTATAGTCAAAAACCATGGGGTGTATGTGTTTGTATATACACGGTGGTACCTGGAGTTCCACAGCAGCTGCCAAGGAACTAAGGGCAACATGCATGAAAACTGTCTAGGTCTAAAACTTACTTTGTTTGCCAAAGCAACCAGTGCCCTTTTCATTTCATATAATGCTGTGGAAAAATGAAAGGGGCGCTCTGATTGGTTGCTATGGGAAACAAAGTGAGTTTTAGACCTAGACAGTTTTGATATATGTGGCCCTGTATGTCCCAGCATGCAGTGTCTGCCCCAGTCGTGTTAAAAACATAAGCCCTGCCCCCAAAATAAGCCTTAGCCCTTTTTTTGGAAATGAAAATAATATAAGACCCTGTCTTTTTTTAAAAAAAAAAAAAAACACGGTATATCTAGTCAGAGAAAAGGTCCCAAAGGATACCAAGAAGGTCTTTTATATGAGGTTGAAGTATTCAGGGGAAAATATGGAGGAGACCCAATCCCTCCATGTCCTATTGTGCTTGTCGAGGAGGTGAGTATTATCTGCTTTGAGTTCCTTCATTCTCTGTAGATGGAAGATGTCCCTAAAGCAAGATTTCATCAACGGAGTTATGGTGGATCTCCAAAGTCTTGGGATCAGGACCCTTGCTGCTACAAAAAGAAAGAGCATGCCCCCTTCCATTTTTTAAGGCACTATATGAAATGAAAGGGGAACTCTGATTGGTTTCTATGGGCAAAAAAAGAAAGTCTTAGACCTGGACAGTTTTCACACATGAGGCCGTTAGAATTCATCAAAGTTGGGACCAGGTGCAGCCCAGAATCCTGGACTTTTTTGAAGACACAGTTTTACATTTCAAAGATTTATAAGGCTGCAATCACAGCAGATTTTGGAGAGGAATTTGAAAAACAAAAAGCTTCTACTTTTCCCTGCTGCACCCATTTCTGGTTTCCTTAATCACCTTAAACAAAACCGTCCTGTTTACACCCACCGCAGTCTTCTGAGCTGAAGCCAGAAGTGGATCCTGCAGGTAAAAGAAGTAGAAGTCCTTCCTTTATTTTTCCAATCTCTTTTTCAGTCCATAATTAGCTTTGGCCCCAGTGGCAGATTTTCCAGAATGAGCCATATGTGAAACCATCCTAATAGAAATGTGATAATCTTATCTGTTGTATTTTTCTCTAAATTTCAAATTAGAAAATGAAGACCTCATGCAGCCTTCTTCAGGAGAAAAACTAATTACTACTAATGTACATCAAGGACTTCAGAATACAGATCTATCTTCGGATACACCTAATCAAAAGGAACCTTCTGCAGACCAAAGGAAGGGTCAGAAAATAGATGAAAGGATTCAATGTGGTAACCTGTGGATAAAAAGCTCGGTTCTTCTTACACCAAGTACTTGCACAGGAGAGAATCACTACTGCTGCTCAGAATGTGGAAAGTGCTTTAGAACGAAGTCAAAACTTGTTGGACATGAGAAAATTCACACAGGGGAAAAGCCACATGCGTGTTCAGAATGCGGTAAATGTTTTGTTAATAAATCCGATTGTATCAAACATGAGAGAATTCACACAGGAGAGAAGCCATATTCATGTTCAGAATGTGGGAAAAACTTTCGAGTTTACGCAAGTCTTGCTAGACATAAAAGAATTCACACAGGAGAGAAGCCGTACTCGTGTTCAAAGTGTGGAAAATGCTTCACAGACAGAAGAGATTATGTTAGACACGATCAAGTTCACACAGAAGAAAAACCATATTCATGTCAAGAATGTAAAAAAAGTTTTAAGAATAAATCAAGTCTTACTGTACACACGAGAATTCACACTGTACACAAGAGAATTCACACAGCAGAGAAGCCACATTCATGTTCCAAATGTGGGAAATGCTTTAGAACCAAATCAAATCTTAGTAGACATGAGAAAATTCACTCTGGGGACAAGCCGTATTCATGTTCAGAATGTGAGAAGAGCTTTATGGATCGATCAAATCTTGTCATACATCAGAGAACTCACACAGGAGAGAAGCCATATACATGCCAACTGTGTGGGAAATGTTTTACAAATAACGCAAAACGTAATAGGCATCAGAAGGATCACACAGCGGTGAAGCCGTATTCATGTTTACGTTGTGGGAAATGCTTTACAGAAGAATCAGAACTTTTTGAACATGATAGAACTCACACATATTCATGTTCAGAATGTGGGAAATGTTTTACGAGAGAGCCAAATCTTATTGTTCACAAGAGAATTCACACAGGAGAGAAGCTATTTTCATGTTCTGAATGTGGGAAGTGCTTTACAAGTAAATCAAAACTTAGTACACATGATCGAGTCCATACTGGAGAGAAGCCATATTCGTGTCCAGAATGTGAGAATGGCTTTACAGCTCAATCAATTCTTGTAAAGCATATGAGAAAAAATCACTGAAAAACAATCATTGATATTCGGAGAGTTTGTGAAAAACAAAATCACTGCAACTTAAACCCCAAACTCTATATCTAAAATATAACCTTTATTTCTTACCTATAAAACAATACCCCAATGTTAAAACATACTAAATACCTTATCACCGCTACACTAAACAATTATAGACAAAAAGATATCTACCCCTCAAAAAACCCTACAATCACCTATCACAAGTAGGGTAATCGTCCCGAAAGGGTCGGCCCCACCTCGGAGTCTCGCCCTATTTCGATCCTATTAAGTCCCTTACCGCATGTGCGGTATGTGAGTGGGCACGCCGAATATCGCGGCATGCCGAGATTGAACATGTAGCTGGTATCTATATAAGGTAGGTCAGTCCTGAATGTGGTGGCCATCATCTTTGTATAAGGCAGGAACATCTTTGCTGCCGCTACTTCTAATACATGTGGTCCATGTTCCCCTGATGAACCCTAATTTATGTGACGGGGGGAAACGCGTTGGGACAATATGGGACATTTTGGAGGTCAAAAGGAATAAGGTCTTATGATATTATCTTAAATATATGATCTATTGTTCATAATTTTTGAATCTAAAATTCCTGTGCCCGTACTTTTTTGATTTTAGGGAAAACATTACTTATAAAACCGGTTTAATTTTATTTTAACTTTTAACAAGTATTTTCCCTTTGTTTTTTTTAGTGTATCTAAAGATATTAAAACCTGTTTAGCCCCTTTTTTGATAAAATCTTCCCTTCAAATTGAGTGCTGGAAATACAAGTGTTTATAATATTTTGGTTTAAACGCTTTTTTTCCAAGTAAGGGATTTTAATTAGGATCAAAA
The DNA here is from genome assembly GCA_025379985.1 of Phyllomedusa bahiana. Lineage (NCBI taxonomy): Eukaryota > Metazoa > Chordata > Amphibia > Anura > Hylidae > Phyllomedusa > Phyllomedusa bahiana. The sequence goes on along the minus strand of JAODAL010010392.1, from coordinate 42,253 downwards.
AGGGGGGGCAAATTTTCCGAGGGGGGGGCCGGGCCCCCCCTTTCGGGCCGTTTACCCTATTGTGATAGGTGTTTGTGGGGGTTTTTGGGGGGGATAATTTTTTTTTTGTCTATAATTTTTTTATTGTGGGTTTGATAAGGTTTTAGAATTTTTTTAATTTGGGGGTATTGTTTTATAGGTTTAAAAAATAAAGGTTTTTAATTTTTTGATATTTGATTTTTGGGGTTTAAACAAATGAGAAGTCACATAGGGCTATAGCCATATTCATGCTCCATAGGTTGGAAATGCTGTATGTTGTTAAACTTAAAGGGGTTGTCTCATCTGACCTCAGTCCTGTTTTCATGGTTTTATTTTGAATTCAGGGGTGTGTATACCATACTTGCCAACATTTGAAACTGGAAAAGCAGGAGATTGAAGGGGGCGGCGTGCATAGTGCACCGCGCCCAAAAAAAAACATGGACCCCCCCATCTTTTTTGCCCGTGTCACGGCCCCCCCCAAAAAAGCCACACCCCCTCCACCAACTGCATAACGGCTTTGGAAAAAAGCCAGGAAATGCCCCCCTCTAGCCAGGTAGTAGCCCCCCATAACCAGGTTTGTTTCCCCTTACAGGCAGGTAGATGCCCCTTTTAGCCCGGTTTGTGCCCCCCTTTTTTGCCCGGTAGATGCCCCCTTTGTAGCCCGGTATTGCCCCCCATTACCCCAAGGATATGCCCCCCTATAGCTAAAAAAAATAAAATAAATCAAAGCCACTTACCTCCCCCCGGGTCCCAGAAACCCATCCACCCTCCCGGCCGACCAACTCAGGCGCAGGGGGGGGGTGAGTGCGGGCCGCGCGGCCCACTCCCCCTTTCGAGGGCTGATCTGAAATTTAAAAAGCGCTCCCCGGCATTGACTTTCAAGGGGAGGGGGGAAAAAATTCCCCCTTGCCTCCCCCTTTGCACGGAAAACTGGGCCGGGGGGGTGTTTCGGCCCCCGCTGGGGCCCCGTTTCCACTCGCCTGTGGGAAAGGCCCCCGCGGCCCCAGGTCCTAAAGCTCCCTCCCGGTGCCGGTCTTTTTAAAAAGAACCCCTCGGGCCCGACTTTTCCGGGGGTGGCGGGGGGGGGACCCCCATTAGCGGGCCCCCCCCGCCAAAAGGGGGAAAGATTTGGGAAATTTTATGGTGTTTTCTGGTTTCCAGACCCGGGCGTAAAGGAAAGGACGGGGGGGTACTGCCTAGGGGGCCCCTGGGGAAAAAACCTGAAACAACGACTAAAAAGGGTGGGGGGGAGCGGGGGCCCGGGTGCGGCTCAGAAGGTGGGAGGAGCAGGGCCCGTGCGGCTCAGAAGGTGGGAGGAGCAGGGCCTGTGTGGCTGCGCAGCCTGTGACCGGAGCCGGCCCCTCCTCTCTCTCTGCCTGTGGGCGGGCTTTACTAATTCAAATTGTCAAGCATCCCGCCCGCAGGCAGAGAGAGAGGAGGGGCCGGCTCCGGTCATAGGCTGCTGTTATGTTAATGTACTGACTGAACGCACCTGTGCAGCGGAGCGCCGCTCCTCCTCCCCCCAACTTTGAGAACGATGATACTGGCCTCTGAAATGTGTGGGGCCCCTCTGAGGACCCCCCCTGAGCCCCAGTTGTGTGGGGCACCTCAAAGCTGGGCCTGGGAGGTGCTCCAGTGGGGCCCCCTCAAGACTGAGGCCTGATGGGGCTTCAGAGGGACCCCACATAGCTGGGGTCCAGGAGTGGGGGTTTTAATAGGGGTTACACACAGCTGGGAGCCAGGGGGGTTTCAGTGAGGCCCCACACAGCTGAAGTCCCCCCCCCTCCTCAGTTCCTAGTTGCGTGTGGCCCCTCTGAAGTCCCCCCCCCCGGGTCCCAGCTGTGTGGGGCCTCTCTGAAGCCCCCTCTTGGGCCCCAGCTTTGTGGGGCCCCTCTTTTTCTAGGGTTGGGTGACTGGTGAGGGGGCGGGGTTGACAGAGGGCGGGTTTGACGGGAGGGGGGGCCAGATGCTTCAGGTGTATGGGTCCCTGAAATTTCTGCTGGCGCCTCTGCTGGCTTTTACTAGGCTGCAGTAGAAGCCAGGTCTGTAGCTATAGCAACCAGTGTTGGCAGCCTATCGGGAGAGATTAAACAGGTTGTAGCTATATTGACCTGAGGAGCTGTTGCAGCCCATACAAGAGGGGATATCTAGGAATAGGCAAAGTGACTTGTTTTTGCAAGATCTTTAAAATAAAAAGCAGCAATCCCTGTAGTGAGACAACCCCTTTAAGAGAATTCTCTCAGGAAAAGGAAAATGTTTCACAAAGAATTGGAACCTGGCTGAACGGGAGATAATTTGCAGAGGAGAGAGACCGTGTTCATGTCCAAACTGCGGAAATGTGCTATTAACCCCTTAATGATTTGAGGTTTGAGTATGTCATAGAGCCACTAAATGGCTTTGTAGCGGGATCGCAGCGCTCATTGCAGCTAACACTTGTCGGTTACAACACGGGGTGGTGCTGCCACCCTCCCGTGCTGTTAAACCCCTTAGATGCTGCGGCAAAGATGGCCGTGGCGTCTAAGTCAATGAGAAACGGTGTCGCGCCCCGTTCCTCACTGTGATCGGGACATCAGTGCCGAGATTCCTGTGTCCCGATCACTGAACGTGGCAGCTGAACGCCTTGTAAAGGCTCCCATCACCGCCATGTTTTCGATTTCCCCACTTCCGTTCCCAGACTGGAAGTGGGGAAATGGCCATTTTTGTACACCCTAATGCATTGTATGTACTGTATAAACGATCGCTCCACTTAGTGGTGAAGCGCCCTAGGGGGACTCAAAGTTAAAGTAAAAAAAAAAAACATCATTATGTTTTAAAGTGTAAAAATAAAATAAATATTAAAAGTTCAAATTCGTTGTCACCATGTGTGAAAAAGTCCAATCTATTACACTATAACATCAGTGGTCCTGTACGCTGAACACTGTAGAAGGAAAAAATTCAAAACGGCAAAATTGCGGTGCGAATTACGGGCTGAAATACATCCCATAATAAGCCGTGTGAACATGGCCTTAAGTGGAAAATTATATGAGACTACATGAAACTATATAGATGATCTAGAGAAGTAGAACGGTCGTAGGATCTGACGAATCCTGTCTATGGAGGACATTAAACTGCCTATGTAATTTTATTGGTATCCATTTTTATTTTTGAAATTTACCAGTAGCCGCTGCATTTTCCACTATAGGCTTATACTCGCGTATCCGCCTATAGTGGAAAATACAAGACTACATGAGACTATATAGATGATCTAGAGAAGTAGAACAGTCCCAGGATCTGAGGAATCCTGGGGTGGAGTAGGAGCCATCTCACTGCAGGGATATATACCCTGACAAAGGAACTCGCTGTTCCGAAACGCGTCGGATGTTTGGTAGCTAGTAGGCTCCCATAGTGAAGGTGACGTCACCGCCTGTTCTGCCAGTGAGAGACACGGATACTGCCAGATGACCGATAACGCACTATGATATCACGACACAGAATGTTACCTCTATTGTTTGATGCCTTTGTCTAAGGAGAGATCTTCCCTTTCTGAGCCACTCATGGTCTCCCACTCAGCCAAGCCAGCATCGCTCTGCTCTGTACTGACGAGGGGAAAAACCCCGAAACAGGGAGTCTAAAGATGAGTGATGCTGGCTTGGCTAAATATCCCGTCTTGCTTTCCAAAGATCCAGTGGTTCACAAGCAAATTGAGGATTTGTTACATCCAAAAGAGGGCGCTAGAGCTTTTCAGCTCCTTTCCCATAATGCCTTGTGATTTGTCTACAGATAAGATACAGAGCAGATAACACAAAAAACCGTGATATCCCCGGTCAAGCTGAACCGTTACCCAACAAACCCCACAACATGGGAGCAGTGCGTATCCCAGGAAGAAAAATGTCACTTTACAGATTCAGAAACCTAGTTCAACCATTTCCCCGGCAGAACAGATGTCAAACACGGAAAGTTGTTTAAGTGGTAGGTTTGGAAAGGTTTCCATCATCAGAGGGAAGGACCCACTGATGGAGTTAGAGCAGCTAGAACTTTTGCCATACGGGGCTGTTGCTAAGTTTTCCACCCTTTTTTGTGCACCACATTCCCACTTTTTCAGGCCACGCCTAATTTTTTTTTTTTATAGGCCTCTCCTCGCACCCATAAATCAGAATTGCCAGTTCAAAAAATATTTTTTATGTCACGATATTCTAAAAAAAATTCTTTACATTTTTTTTAAATTTGTGTTTTTCCTATCAAGAAATTTTTTTATTGATTTTCAAAATATTAACATACTGGATTATCCGCAGAAAGAAGTACAGATTATAATACTCAGTAAAGGTTGACATAAACAGATGGGGTCTTAGAGATCACATATACAAATCATACATATGTTACCCATAGGCACCAAAACCCTCAAAATTAAAGAGCAATAAGTAGAGTAATCGCTATCTCAACAGGAGACAAGATATTCACCAGCCAAAGGACATACATAAACGAAAACATTGCGAACATGGGTTTACGTATATTATGTAGATAGCTATAAATCAGAACTGGAGCTTAACGATCCCTACCTGATGTGGCAGAGATAAACCGTTTATTACCCCTACTACCTATCCCGACAACCGAAACTGCCCGGGGGAACTACCCGCTCTTGCTTGTAGTCTACCCAGCGACCCCGCCATGCTATTTGACCAATACCATGTGGTATTCAGGAATGGGTGCATTATAAAGGAGATCTCAGAGACCGAGGAAAACGCCTCGATAAATATTTGCCAATCCTCAAAGAATTTTCCCGCCTGAGTGTCTTTTTTGTCTAACACATTTAGCCTGTCTATATTCATTTGAAGTTTAAGAGCTTGAATCACCCTAGTTAGTGACGGGGTCCTAGGCTCCAGCCACGAGCCCAACAGGCACCGTTTGGCCGCCAATAACGTGACATGCAGTACTTAATTGCATTGAGAAGCTCTTCTGCTAATTGAAAGGTTATGGAATAGTAGCGTCTTGGGGTCTAGGGGTAACGAGGTCCCTAGTTTAGAATTCAACTCACGAATAAGATTAGACCAGAAGTTCCTGACTGCAGGGCAACTCCATAGCCCGTGAGCTAGGTTAGTCAGGGGACTGGGCATTTGGGGATGTCTTTAAATTGGGTCGGAAAGGGGGGGTTTTGGGGGGATGTTAAAGCCGAAGTTTGCCCTTGGGGCCCAATCGGAAGTATTGTCCCCCCAAGGGGGGGGGGGGCCCTCATCTATTACCCTTTTTCCCTTTAATTCTCGACCACCCCTAAAGCACCCCCCTCCCTTTTAAATACCCGGGGAAATCACGCCCCCAACCCTAAAAAACCTTTGCCCCGGGCCTAACTTCATTTTTGGGGCCTACGCGGGGCGGCATAACCCGGGACGGGGAGTGGAGGAGCCCGGCGGCTCCAAAGTTATAAAATTGGTTGGGCTTGATAGGTGGGCGAAAAAGGGTTAAAACCTTTAGCCTTAACAAAGTTTAGTGACTTGTCTGTTCAAATAGGAATTTCTTTTTAGGCCATAAAAATTTTTTGCAGATTTTCCAAAAATGAATGCATTCCTGCTCCCTGCATTTTGAAGGGGGGGAAAATTATTATTTTAGCCCCGGTTCTCCCCATTGTGTAGGTAGCCTTTCCCCTTGGCCTGGAGCAAAAGTCTGGGTGACCCCCCCCAGGATAGGAATTTACAAACTTGAAAGGGGAGGCCAAAACAATTTTCGGGCCCCCTTTCCAGGCAGAGATGGTATCCCTGATTATCCCCGCCCTTTTTTTTCTATCGGGGGGGGGTCTTGTATGGGTGTGTAACAGAGATTTAAATTTTTTGGGGGGAAACCCCAAAATGGGATTTTTTAGGGGCCCGATTAAAATAAAAATAAATGTTTTTTTTTCACCCAGTCCTTTCCCATGTCGGTAAAGCGCCAAAATTTTGAAAATACTTTTTATTGGGGGGTTTTTAGGCCCCCCAAAATCCTTTGGGGGGCCCAAATTTTTTGAAAGGCAAGGGAAGGGGGCTTTTTACCTCTCCATATAAATTTTCGGGAAAAGGCTGAATTTAGTTTTTTTACACCACATGTCTGAAAAAAAGGGGGAGGGTTTGTAGATGGTTATCCAACCTGGAGAAGGCTGATCTTTTTAATTTAGGGGGCCCCGGGCCAGGGGGGCAACGGCAAGACACCCTTTCTGGCCAGCCCCCCCACAAAACCTTTTGGTTAAGGGGGGAAAAATTTTAAAAAGTTTACTGATTTGGGGGAAACCCCTATGTTGATGCCTGATTTTTGATAGATTTCCTGTAAACCCCCAAAACCCCTGAACATGGTTTTAGAGAGTTTGTAAGGATTTTAAATTTTCCCTTTGGCGGGGATAAACCCTAAAATTTTCCCGGATTTCTGGACGTTTATTTTTAAAGCCCAAGGGGCATTTGGCCAAAGGTTTCAAACCACGAGAATTAAGGGACATCCTTAACTGGGGGGGCACAAAAAAAAAAAAGCAGATCATCTGCAAAAAGAATTTTAACTTTTTTTTGGTTACCTTTTTTTAATCCCTTTAAAGTCTGACCGAGTTAAAAAATTGTCGTATTTTTGGTTTCTATACCCAAAGGTTGAACAGCAAGGGGGGAAAGAGGGCACCCCCTCCCAAGTGCCCCCCCCAAAAGGGGGAAGGATCAGACAGAAAGCCCGGTAAAACCCAAATCCTTGCCGGGGGGTTTTGGGTGTAGAGGGGGAAAATTGTATTTAAAGGGAAGGACCCCAACCCCGGTTCGAATAAAAACTTTATCTAACCAAGCCCAATACAATTATAAATGCTTTTAAAGCAAAAATTGAAAAAAAAAGCGGGGGTTTTGGGGTTCGGGGGATTGTTTTGGGAACTTTCCGTCAAATCCCATCAAAACCCTTTGCGGACTTTGGGCCCACTGCCGCCCTTTTCTGTAAAAATCCCATTTGGGGGGCTGTTTTTTAATTTGGGTTTAATACGGGGGGGAAAAACCCGTTGGGCCAAAAATTTTTTAGAGAAAAATTTTTCAAACCCAAAGGGTTAAATGAGGGAGATGGGGGCGTTAGGCAGAGGGATCCGTGGGACCCCTTCCCCGGTTGGGCACCCCCCGTATGGGGGCCCTCATTCATTCGGGGAAAGGTATGCCTGCACCTGACGGAATGGTTTTACGCGAAAACCAGGGGGGGAAAAAACCTCAGGGGGAGTTTTTAAAAAAACTCAAAACCCTTTTCCCACCCGGGTTTCCTGGGCTTTTTTGGGGTTGGGCACTTGGTATTGTAAGGGCAAACTATCTTTTCCCGGTTTTTGGGGTTTTCCCCTCTGGGAAAAAATTTTTTTTCCTGGGACAGTTTTGGCAAAAATAGCTTCCCCCGCGTCCCCCGGGGAAACCCCCCCCCTTTGGGATTTAAAGGGCGTTACATTTTTTAAAATAGTACCTCTGAAGTTTCTGATGTTTTTCCCTCGCCATCTTTTTTGAGAACCCGCTTGTTTCAAAATCCATGGTTTGGGGGGTTTTGAAAAGGTCTAAAAACCCCCGGGCCAGAGGGGCCAGGATTTAAACCCCGGTTTTTTTCCCCCAAATCAAGAGAGAGGGGCACCCGCTGAGATTTACGGGTTTTTTTCTCTCTTTTAAAACCCATTTTCCCGTAATCACTCTTTGCCCTGCTCCGGGATTCCCATTCTGCCTAGACTGCAAAAATTTAAAAGGGAAGGTGGGGGACCTAAGTTAAAAAAGTTCATTTTTTTTGGATTTTAAATCAATTTTTCCTGGAGGAAATTTAAGAAATGTTTTGGGGCCCCTAAAGGCCCACCTTAGCCGTTCCCCCACAAAGGGGGGGTACCCGCATGGATTTCCCTTTTGTCCCTATAGAAATTTCACTCCACCCTTAAATTTTTTAAGGGGTTTTACAAAGCCCTTCGTTCTCTTATAGGTATAAAGGGAAAAAGCCAATGGCCCCCTTTCCTTTTTGGGGTAAAAAATCATAAAATTTCTAAAGTTACGGGTGAATGATCTGAGATGAATCAGATCTTCATATCAGCTAAACAAACCCTTGGGGCCCAAAGGGGGGGGAAAAATCAGCAGGTAGTCAAACGAAAACCCAAACTGGTGGGGGGGGGAGGAAAAAAAAGGGAGTTTTCCCCCGGGCCCTCTGGGGGGAGAGCCCTCCAAAATGTAAATTAAGGTGGGGGGAGTTTTAAGAAGCTGCCCCGGGGTATTGCCCCCTGTGTGCCCGGGGGGGATTTTCCCTAAAAAGCGCATGGACCTTTTTCAGGTCTCTCCTCCAAACTTTGGGGGGGGGTGGGGGTAAGCTAAAAAATTTTACCCGCAAGTTCTTAAAAAAAAGCCCTTTGTTTGTCTCCATTGGGAAACCGAAAACATTACAAAACCCACCCGGGGCCCCGGCAGGGAAAAAAAGAAGTTGATGTATTTTCCGTCGATTTGGGAAACGTTTTTTTTTCCCCCCCAGTTGGTTTTAAAAAAATTTTTCTTTGAAAAAGTTTCTTGCCCCTTCCCTTTCTCTTTTCCCCGCGGGGGAAACCCCAAAAACAGACCCACCCTTTGTTTTTTCCCCAAAAGCAAAAAAAGCCCTCTCTACCTAAGTGGGTTTCCTGGAGCGGGGCAATGTCAACTTTGTATTTTTTAAAATGACCCAAAATCATAGCCCCTTTTTCCCCGGGAGTCAAAAGGGCCCTTAAACATTCCAAGATAAAACCCTTTCCAAACCCTTGGCAAAAGGGTTTCGGGTAATCCAACTGGGGGGAAATTCACAATCAGTTTTGCAGGCATGTGGGGCATTTCCCGGGGAGGGAGGGCCCCTTTCAGCTCCAAAATATAAAGGGCCCTTTAAGCTTTTTCCCCAGAAAAAAACAAAAAAAAAAGGAAAAAAAAACCTAAACAACTTAGAGCCGGGCCCCTTTTTCGGGTCACAAGAAAGAATAACCCCGTACCCCCCCCAAAAACACCTCAGAAAAAAAGGAGAAACCCTAAAACCAAAATTCCCCCTCATGGTGGGGGACTTCACTTCTTCCCAACATTATGGGGACCAACTAAAATCAAAAAACCGCCCCCAAGAGGGGAGGCCTGCAACCTAACCAAATTTTAAAAACCTTCGGGAAAGGTTTATAAAAAAAAGTATTACATTTTCCCACCATGGGGGGAAAAAAACCCCCAAATTTTTTTGCAAAAGTCAGGGTTGACAGTCCGGGCCGGGGGGGTTTTGCGTTGCCCCTTGGGGAACAAAAAACCCGGGGCCCTGAAAATGTCCTGTACGGGAGGGACCTGGGGGGAGGAGATCCCCTGGGGAACAGCCCGAACGGCCCGTGGGGTTTCGCTGGGGGACCCTTTTTGGATTTAATCCCCCCGGGTTCTCTCCAGAAATTTGGGGGGTTTCCCCAGGGGTTGAAAAGGGGAAAAATTCCCCAAATTTTTGGGAAAAAATGCGTAAGCCCCGCTGGATTAAGCAAAGCAAAAATTTTCCCCCTCCCCTCCTAAATAGTTCCGTCCCGATACTGAGAATGCTCTACGACGTTGGGGAAATCCTAGCGAAAAGGGCCCTTTAAAAAAATTTGCAGCTTATGGCCATGGAAATTTAGCCCGGGCTAATGACTTGTATAAACTCAGAATTTGGGCTTTGTCTGAAAAATTTTTAAAATTATTTCCGAAAAGTTTGGGCCTTTGGGTCTTGGTGTTTTAAATTTTCGATTTTTCCCCTTCCCCTTTGCGCCCCCATTTTTGGGGCCCCCTTCTCCAGTTGGGGCCCGCCTTGGGCTCTCTCCCCCGCGGTTTAGAATTCCCAAGAAATTTCTGGAAGTTTCTTGTCCAAAAACTTTTGTCGGGAAATGCTGTGAGACCTAAATTTGTGTTTTTTATGTTTTTTCATCACTTTTCACTTTTCATTCTGTTTTTTATTAGGCTGGATGAAAAAAAAGCCAATTTTACGTGATTTTCACTATTCGCTATGACCGTGGCGATACCTATTACCTCTACATTTTTTTTTTATTGGGGATTTGGGGTTTGATTTATTCATTTTTTTAAATTTGTATAAACACTTTATTGGTTTGTTTTTTCACTTTTTTCAGTCCCAATATGAGAAAAGGGACAATTGTTAATCACTTTTCATTTTTTAAAATTTGCAGGGGGAATCTAAAAGGGTTGAATGGCTGGGATCGGAGTTAGCACAGTTCCTATCTGCTGAAAGCCCGGGTCCGGTCTAAAACCCAAAGCCAGCTCCATTGGCTTTTGGTGCAGGTTTCAACTTTGAGCCCACGCCATTCAAGCCCCATACACGGGTGCCAGGGGAGATTCCCAAACCCTCTCCTTTTTGGGCCCGCCGGGGGAAAGGGGTTTTTTCCCTTAAAGCGGGAAGCCCTTTTCCCCCAACCTGTTTGCTACAACCAGGGGGAAAACCCTTGTCTGTTCTTCACCAGGGGGACCTTTGCTAGTACTTCACCGGGAGGCCTTTTGTCTATTTACTTACCAGGGGGGGACACTTGACTATGTCTTCACCAGGAGGACACTTGTCTAGTTCTTCACCAGGAGGACCTTTGTGTAGTACTTCACCAGGAGGACCTTTGTCTAGTACTTCACCAGGAGGACCTTTGTCTAGTACTTCACCAGGAGGACCTTTGTCTAGTTCTTCACCAGGAGGACCTTTGTCTAGTTCTTCACCAGGAAGACCTTTGTTTAGTTCTTCACCAGGAGGACCTTTGTCTAGTTCTTCACCAGAGGACCTTTGTCTAGTTCTTCACCAGGAGGACCCTTGTCTAGTTCTTCACCAGGAGGACACTTGTCTAGTTCTTCACCAGGAGGACACTTGTCTAGTTCTTCACCAGGAGGACACTTGTCTAGTTCTTCACCAGGAGGACACTTGTCTAGTTCTTCACCAGGAGGACACTTGTCTAGTTCTTCACCAGGAGGACCCTTGTCTAGTTCTTCACCAGGAGGACCTTGTCTAGTTCTTCTTTGTAAAGGATCTAGATTCATTGATTATTTTGAACTTTTTGCCCCCCTTTTTGAACATAAAAGCGAATTGAATTTAACAATTTTTTTTAATTCATTTTTATTTTTTGTTGCATTAATTTTATAATTTTTGTATTCATATTTTCTTCCCTTTTTATGGATTTTAAATTTTCACTTCTTTTATTCACATCTTTTTCAGATATTCCACTACACACTAAAAACAACATTTGGTCTGCACATCCAAAAAGTAAAAAAATAAAAATAAAAATGAACACAGGTGCACGCTTATGTGGCAGCAAAATACAAACGCAATCCAATATCAGCAGCACACCATCAACTAAAAAACTATCAAAAGGTACATAGGAACTACTGGAAAAGCATTTTTGGTACTTTGAATACATGAAAATTTGAGATCTTGTGTACTTTTTTTGATCAAAACTGTAATAACCCAAACCCCAATCGAGTCCCCAAGACTCTATAGAAAAGCGCCTGCGTCTCCCATAGACTCTATAGGGGAAAAACGCCCCGCTGTCTCCCAAACTCATAGAAGAACTTCCCGCTGTCCCCCATAGACTCTTAGTGAAAAACGTCCGCTGTCTCCCATAGATCTATAGGGAACGTCCCGCTTCCCCCATAGACTCTTAGGAGAACTCCCGCTGTCCCCCAAAGCTCTTAGGGGAAACGCTCGCGTCCCCCATAGACTCTAAGTGAGAACGCCCCCGCTTCCTCCCATAACTCTTATTAAGAACGTCCTCTGTCCCCATGAATCTAGTACGAATTCCTGTTGTTAAAATGTTGAAAAAAAACCCAGAGCCTGCCAAAATTTCCCGGTGTTTTGGGAAAGCACCAGACGTTTTTTTGGTGCGTTTTCGCTGCGTTTTTTGCGCTGTTTTTGGTATTAAACCCCCTCCCAAGACATTAAAGTCCCCCCTACAATGGGTGTTACCACAGGTTTTACTATGAATTCGGCAGACAAGTATCCAATGTGTTCTTGTTCGTAATAGAGTTACTTTGCTTTTGTCACGGATTTTTATGGATATTTTTAAAGTATTTTAGCGCCAAAATCCGTTAAAATTACACCCAATGGATTTTAGCGTCAAAATCCTTCAAACAAAACCCAAGACGAATTTTAGCGCCAGGATCTGTCAAAAAACCACAATGGATTTTAGTGCCAAAATCCATTAAAAAACTCACACAAGAGACTTCCCCAGGCGGGGGCGTCCCCAAAGGCCGCGTTTTACAGCGCTCCTGCTCTGAACCTCCAAGGAAAAAAAACAGCCATCCCCGTATTTTCCGAGGGGCCCCGGTATAAAGGCACCTAGAAAACCGGGGGCGTCGGAACCGAAAGGCTAGAGAATTTTTTGCTCCGGAGTCCCGCGGGGGAAATCGCCTGGGCAAGCACACCACCCGGGGGTGTTTACGACGGCGCTCCCTACAAGAACAAACCGAGCCCCGTCTGCGCTTCCCCCCCGTGCAACCCCCTTTTTGGCCTAGATGCCCAGGACTGGACTCCAGAAAACTCGGGGGGGACCGGCCTAGCGCCAGCCATCCCGACCACGGGGGCGATAGGGGGCCATCTTTAAGCCACCCGCGGTGAGGGGCTGAAAGGCGCCCGGGCTGACGTCAACAAGCAGTGACTGTCAGTAACAGAAAAAGGCTCCTGGCGGGGTGCAACTGGAACCGCGCACACCCCCCGGGGGGGGAAATGGCATTTGCAAACCCCACTACCCGAGAACCGGGGCCAACACCCCGGGCCCTTTCCCGCCACAGCGGTGTCGCGGCGCCATCTTTTTAGGGGCTGCGGTTTCAGAAAAAAGGGGTTGCCGACAGCACAAGGAAACCGTTTGCCCCGAGGGAGCAGAATCGAGGCGCCCCGCAACGCAACCCAGGAAAAAGCTGGGAGAGGCGAGGCCCCAATCCCCCCAGACCGGACGCGCACCTAAAACCCGGGGGAAGGCGCACTCCCCCTGTCACAAAGAGGGATGCAAAAGGGTAGCGAAACGGGAAACCCCTGCCACGCCGACACCAAGGTACTGTGCACGGACCTGCCACCGATCCCTTTGCTTTCCCACATACTGCGGCTGGCAGTGGACATCGCAAGCTGCCTCACCTCCCCCCCCCCTCCTTCTCCAGTGCTCATTCCTGGTGCCCCTACCCTTCCAGGCCCCGTGTCCCAGGGAGACGGTTACCGGGCACGGAGTGGCCCCACTGACCCGGAAGCAACAGGGCATGGTGTCCCCCAAGCACCAGCCCCACACGGCCCCTGAAAATACCTGGAGGGTGGGCACCTCCACACACTGGGACCCATCGCCATAGGCTGCAGATACACTGCCTGGCGCTCGGGCTGGATGTCCTAGAGACTGAGGCACATCACCCCACTGTACTACAAGCCTTTGATCCCGGCCTTAAACACCCCACACAGGGACCAGCGTCACAAGAGGACTGTCATTGACTCTCAGCCGCCCCACTGCGGACAACGCGGTGGAACTTACGGGAAACCTGCTTTACCCTGTCACCGACGGCAGTGGAGATAGGCAGATCTCGCACCATTGCCCACTGGGTCACGCCCGCAGCCCTGTTTCTCTGAGACAGTTGAGGTGATCCTTCCTAAAAGCCAAAAGTCCAGGGGGTTCCGCCATTGTGGGTTTGAAATTGTGTAACCGGCAAGTTGACCATTACCCTAATAAGTGCCGTTAGTGTTAAAAATATTGGTATCATTCTAAAGGTGCTCTGATGTAGTACATCCTATCTCCCACTGAGGAAACAGAGTCACACAGGGAGGTTGTTGCACCCGAGTACACCACTCGAGGGCAGCCGAACCCGACTGGTTTCATTTGAGCACCTCTATATCATACTGTGACACGGTTAGGAGATACACCCTCACCCCATAGGAAAACGAATCACAGAGTGGCCACTTAAACTGCACCTACGGTTGCCTCCCACACCACAGCATAGCTAGTGAGGGGACAGGTCTACCTAGTTAACTCTCAGGCGCGCATACTAGACCAGTACTGCCATAGATCGTAATCTCTACTATAATCACATTTTTCAGTACAGGAAACATACAGCTGTGGAAGAGACTCTCCCCCCCCCAGAGTGACATGCACTAGAGCACGGAAAGAAAATATTCCTAGCACATCTCTAACAGTCTAGAAAGAGAGACCTCTCATAGCTAGACACTCTCTCTCCACACTGCCACCCCTCGGTAGTCTAAGATCCACGTCAGAGACACCCTACACGGTTATACCTCATTTGTCCATAAACTGTTCTGCATTGAGTGTTATTGCATTTTTGCCTGTTGTTTAAGCAGAATGCAAGTAGATTTTGCCTGGCTCTGATTGCAGCCTACAGGGTACCTGAAAGGTTAAGGGATGTGACATATTAATTAACCAGTACTGTTTAAATAGTGGGCCAGCAGCACCGTATAAAGCACCTGAGCTCCCCCCCTTATCGGTGGAGTTCGCACCCTCGTTTCTGGAAATAGAGCATGAACAGATTTGTGCAAAAACGCTCAACCCAAAGAAACACCAGATCTTCCTCCTCCGAAACGTCCAAGGATAAATCCGCCCAGTCTCCTGCCTCTCAGTCAAAGAATAGAAATAAATCCTTGACGACTCGCCCTAGTCCTCAACAGCCTAAGATCCAGAACTCTCCAGCTCATTGCCCTCAAACTACAGGGAGAGATATGGAGGCACAGGATCTTGGCACGATGGATGGAGCTGGCGCCTCCTCAACGATTATTGCCATGGCAGGAGAGGTTTCAAAACTGATCCTACCTACTCTAGATCGCCATCTTGATCTGATACAAGCCTCCGTTAACGCTGCCCTAGCACAAATTACGTCCAACTCCCAATGAATAGAAGAACTCGAATCTCGCACAAATACCGCAGAAGAAGGAGTAACTAGATTGGAAGGAACCTCCACCACTCAACAAGCCACCATTGAGGCATTCCAGGAAAAGTTAGAAGGCCTGGAGAACCGGGAACGTAGGAACAATTTACGCTTCATCGGCATTCCGGAAACAATTCCCCAAGACGGACTGGCGTCGTACCTGATCAACGACCTGGCAGAGGCATTGGAAGTGGAGCTGCCTAAAGACCCCTTAATAATTGAGAGAGTTCACCGAATGGGGGGGGCGTAGGGAGCAGGGGGGCAGACCTAGGCCAGTCATTGCCAGGTTCCATAACTGGACTACGAAAGAGAAGGTACTGAGAGCATACAAACAAAAAAAGGAAGAATCGGTGAAAGGCGGCCGGATACTAGTGTTCCAGGACTTCTCTACCCAGGTTTCGCTAAAACGCAAAGCCTTCCACCCGGTATGCAGATTTCTTCACGAAAGTAATATCCGCTTCCCCAACTCCTGTATCCGGCAAAACTAAGAGTACATAACAACGGCCAAGTAGAAACCTATGACTCAGCGGAGGCAGCATCTAGAAGATTTCTGCAAGATGGCCCCAACAGGGCTTGAGCGTACAATTAATGCAAAGAATACACATGCTCAGTGTGCCACCTAACAGATGACATCTCCGGGCTTTCTGATCCCTTAAACATCACCCCTGTTGGGGTGCTGCGGAGGCTCACAAGCAACTAATTCAATGTCACATCACTCATCACTAGGCTGCATGAGCCATTCTGTGTTGAATTGCTTTTCATTTTATTGTTATTAAGTTAATGTAGTTTTAAATGTACTTGTACAATGTACAACTAACTACTGTATTCCTGATGTTTAAAATGTTGACCATACTGGATGGCTCCGCCAGGGTGGAAGTGGCAAACCGTCCTCCCCCACCCCACTTGGATGATGGAGGCGCTCGCTGGGATGCCTCGGATTATCCATCCTTCGGGTATGATTCATCGCGGGTCCCGCCCTTTCGGGATACGGGATGAGTACCAATAACTATGGGAGAGAGAATCCCCGTGCTTCTGAATTGAATATTATCTCATGGAACGTGGCAGGCCTCAACATCCCGGAGAAAAGAAGAAAAGTTCTCCAACACTTAAAACGCCTGAAGCCAGACATTATTTGTCTACAAGAGACCCATTGGAAAGCAAGTAATTACGTTCCTATTCGGGCACACTGGCTGGATCCACCCATCGTGGCTACCACTACTTGTAAAGCTAGGGGAGTCGCGGTGTACTTCAGGGCAGGCATAGTCCAAGAAATACGGGACCAACATGTGGATAGGGATGGGAGGTTCATTTATCTCAGAGTAAGCATTGCCCACAAGGTGTATACCATCCTTAACGTATATGCGCCTAACACTCCCAATGACTCCTTTTTTAGGGACCTCAGGAATTTTCTGCTGCAAAAAGACCGCGAGAACTTAATAGTGCTCAGCGACTTTAACTCGACTCTGAACCCTTTATTGGACAGGTCCCATAGCCAAACTCATAGAGATCTTAGTAGTGCTGCTTTGGAGGACCTGATAGATAGTCTAGAACTATACGATCACTGGCGAGCAACTAACCCAGGAGACAGATCATACTCCTTTTATTCCAAGGTACATAACACCTTCTCTAGGATCGACTTCGCCCTCCCCTCAACACAACTATACCCGACTGTGTTACACACAGATATCCTACCTATAGCCATCTCAGACCACGCGCCCATACAATTGGTCCTGAGCACTTCCAATCCCATCCGACAACACAAACAAGGGAGATTTCCGAGCCACCTATATGACTCGGAGGAGTTTAGGGAATACCTGGTGGTACTTTGGGCAACAATTTCTAACAGATAATAAAGCGCAAGAGGAAGATGCCCCTTAATTTGGATGACAGGGAAGGCAGTTTTGGGGGGGAAATGCGGAAGACTACATGGGACGGAAAACCACGAGCGCTGCATTTAAAGGGAGCTATATTCCAGCCTCCGAAAACTCAAAATAGTTGGCAGCTTCACCAACAACGCTCTAAGGGAAAAATTTATAGAAGCGAAACAGCTTTTCCCGACGCCTTATGCAGGGACAAACGGTGGGCACAAACATCGCTATTACAGATGGGGAAAATAGACCAGGGAAGCTGCTAGCCGGTATGACTAAACCTTGGAAGCCCCCCCCCTCCCATTTCGGCAGTTAAATGCCCGAGATCTGGAAGGATTCTTAAAGACCCTTTAGAAATTGAGCAAACATTCACTGACTATTTCGAGACACTATATAGAGCCACACCATATGATGGTCAGGAGGTGTCATCATTTCTTGACTCGTTTCGCATGCCCAACTTGTCAGAGATGCCCGCCAATCAATGGAGATGGCAATATAAGAGGAGGAGGTAAGCAAGCGATCACGTCTTCTCTAATGGTAAATCCCCGGGCCGGACGGCTACCCCGTCGAATTTTACAAAATTCTTAAAACCCATATAACACCCCCCTTGCGGGGCTTTACAACGAGATATACAAAATTCCAGGACTACTGACTCCTTCTTGACTCCACCACCATTTAATCCCAAAACCAGGCAAGGACCCTTGCTAGTGGCTTCGTATCTACCTATCTCGCTGCAAAAGTCGATTACAAGCTATTGGCCAAGATCCTAGCCAACAGACTCCAGGGCTTTCTCCCCAACATCATTCATCCTCACCAGTCGGGATTTCTGAGCAACAGACACTCCACTGGGAATGCCCAGGGTGGCGACCGCGGCTATAATAGCAGCGCAAGAATAAAACCATCCTACGGCGATGTTTTCTGATTTGGACCCGAAAAGGCATTTGATAAAGTATCTGGCCTTTCTGGAAGCCGCACTGACATCCCGTGGTTTGGGTCCCCACGTTCACCAGGCATTTCTGGACCTACTACATCTGAATGCGACAAATCCATAGTTACTGAAGGGCCCGCCCTTCCCCAATTTAGACCCTTCCGAGGCACTAAACAGGGGTGTCCGCTATCCCTATCTTATTTAATTTAGCACTAGATCCCCTGCTTTATCACATCACGCAGTCTCCCATCTTTCAAGGGATCTCAAAAGATGGCCAAGAGTTGAAACTTTCTGCATATGCGGACGATCTCTTATTAATGATCACAAACCCTAAAGAGACCTTGGCAGCTGTCCTAAGAAACATACAGGAAGTGGGGGGACTCTCTGGGTACACAATAAACCTAGACAAGAGTGAAGGCCTTCTCTTAAAAAGGCCCAACACAACCTCTGTGACCTCGGACATCACATCCGAGGGTTGTAAAACAAGCCTCAAATGCCTAGGGGTCCTCCTCCCGCGTAACTTGTCACAACTTTACACCGCAAATATGGCTAAATACACCAATGCCGTCCTGCCATTCTGGGGTCATGGACTCAATTTCCCTGACCTTCATGGGTAAGGCTCATCTTCTAAAAAGGGTCGATTTCCCTAGGCTACTCTATTTATTTAACATGCTCCCGATTTATCTAAAGCCCAGGGATGAAAAATTGATAAATGCAGCGTATAGGAAATTTATTTGGGGAGGGAAAAGAGCGCGAATCCCGTTCCACGTCCTACAACAACATAAACTCAATGGAGGCTTGGGTTTCCCCAACATTAGATACTATAACCTTGCAGCTCTGAATCGGTATATCGCGGATTGGTCTCTTCAAACAGCGATATTCACCTTTCCGACCCTAGACCAATTATTTTTGCCCACTATCTCGCCCATAAATTTCCTACACTTACCATATGATCGAATCCCAGAGGCAGTGAGACAGAATCCACTCCTTATGCCGATTTGGCGGGCATGGTGGAAGACCAGAAAGATGAAAGCCCTGTCGCCGACTCACTCTACAAACCTATCCTTTACAAATAATCCAGGATTTCAGGGGGGTACCCCACACCGCACGATTAAAAAGCTGGAGGAAATGGGCGTGCGAACAGTAAGCCAATTCATAAACCCTGCCACCCACGAGATATACTCTTGCAGAGCTCCGTGATCTTCCCTACCATAACCTTTCCTTTCTTCACATACTTGCAAATACACAGCTATGTTAGTGCAGTCATACGGAACATGTCACAAAAAAGATTTGGGACCCACAATTCGAAAGAGTAATTCTAAAACCTTCGACACGGCGGGCACACCTCTCACTCTTGTACAAATATTTATGGGATGCACTTGACTACAATCTTACCACATCCCAATTAAAGAAATGGCAAGAGTCGGATCCCACCTTTAGCCCGGAAA
This sequence comes from Phyllomedusa bahiana, assembly GCA_025379985.1. Lineage (NCBI taxonomy): Eukaryota > Metazoa > Chordata > Amphibia > Anura > Hylidae > Phyllomedusa > Phyllomedusa bahiana. The sequence goes on along the minus strand of JAODAL010010392.1, from coordinate 23,172 downwards.
TGATTTTAAAGGCACTGGCTGATTCTCATAAGTTTCTCCCTGCTGCGAGGTATATGGAAATGACCCTAAAAGTCATACACAGCGCGTACCTCACGCCCATCAGGGGTCACAGAATGGGAATTTTTAAGTCAAGCAGGTGCTTTAAATGTAACTCCCCAGAAGCAACACTGTTTCACTGCCTATGGGACTGCCCAGAGATCCAAAAATTTTGGGATAAAATAGGACATTATATACGGAGCTCCCTCATACCCACATTTCTGACTTCAGCCTCGTGGGCAATTTTTGGATATGTTGACGGGGAAACGACAGGCCACACCCGCAGGGAAAAACATCTACTGCATTTGCTCTCGGCAGCTTCCAGGAAAGCGATCTTACAACTATGGATCCAGCCGGTGTGCCCGAATTTACAGTTGTTCTTCAACAAATGCTTCTATCTCCTACGAATGGACTGGATCGAGGCGGTTCAGAAAAAAGAAGAGAGGGCGAAATCTTTCTTTGCTTTGGGGGGGTTGATCAATACTCTACCGTTAGGGACTCGACAAAGCTTAAAGACCTGCTTTGGGAGTACAGGTTGGTACCTAGGACAACAATTGGCAGGACGAGAGCCGATACATCTGCAAGAGGATGTTATTTGTCCCGGTGACCCCGACACAGAGGCTCTGGTGATGGAGGAAACTTCCGGCCTCTTGATCTAACCCTGGCAGTTTAGAGCTGACACGCGTATGCCCTAGACCCCTTCCTACCTTTCTATAAAGGAGGACCCTCCTACTGGATCAATTGGGGAAAACACCGGGGGACGGACCTTAACACCGTCCCTCTTCCCACTCACTCACCTTTCTTCCTCCGAATCTTGGGAACCCTAGACCAGAGGAGAAATAATTTCACACGTGGAGGGTTTGGGGGGGGGGGGGGCGGTGGAGTCACGGGAGTAGCACCGGAGGAGCATGGGCTAGGCACTAGAGCCTGCCCACAGTTTTAGAGTTAGAAGAAAAAGACAAAAAGAAACACTTCCACTGCTGTTTTGTTTAATGGCATTTTTTGGGAAATCGGAAAAAACGTTTTAAAATACTGTGGGAAAAGAAGGGTCAATGCCATTTTAAAAAAAAAAAAATTTAAAAGGGGTTTTAACTGAAATTTGGGAATAATTTTGTGTGAAAATGCTAAAATTTTGGGCCTTCTGTATTTTACTGTAAAAAAAACCACTTTGCATTGTGTATCCTTGTGATGGAGTTTTAAATTTAAAAACATTTTTTTAAAAAAAAAACAAAAAAAAAAACCTCACACCCCAACAGATTTTAGGGGGCAATATCCTTCAAAACACCCCGCCTCGGATTTTCTGCCCGTTTCTTTTACGGTGGCTTTTTAAATTTTGAAAAAAATGAAAAAAACCCGGCAAAAAATTACTACGGGGAATCTAGGGAAAAGGGAAAGACATTTTTTGGCGCTTTTTTTGGAATTGAAACCCCCCCCCCCCCCTAGGAGATTTAAGTGACACTTTGTCAATTCAGCATACAAGTGTCCCTGCAAATTAAACGTTTCCCCGGGAATAAAGTTATCTCGGGGGGGGGGGGGGGGGGGGGGGGGGTTTTGTCGCTAATAAAAAATGGGGGTTTTTTTTAAAAAAATTTTTGCACCAAAAACCGGTTAAAAAAAAAATATTTTTAAATGACAAAAAGGGGATAAACTTTTTTAGCGTTCAAAATTTTCCCTTCAAAAAAAAAACCCAAAACCGGATTTTTTTGGGACTAAAAAAAAGTTCAAAAAACAAAACCAAAACTGGAAACTTTTGGGGGCAAAAAAAACCCCTTTTTAATTCCCCCCTTTTCCCCCTGGATTCCAGCACCAGAATCTGTAAGAAAACCCATGTATTTTACCGCCAAAATCCATTAAAAGAAATCATATTTTAGAGAAAAAAGATAACTTTATTAGCGCCAAAATCCTTTAAAAAAAACAAACAAACGGATTTTAAGGGCAAAACCAGTAAAAAAAAATAAAAAAACCCCCGGAATTTTTGGGGCCCAGAAAACCAAACCCCCCCCCCGTTTTTTTAGTGGCAAAACTGTAGACATTTTCCCCCATGGGGGGATTTTCCCAAGGGCCGGAAAAACCGTTTAAAACCCACCCTTTGGCCCTTTTTTCCCCCTTCCCCCATTTCCCGCACCAAAATCCGTCAAAACCCATCCCCCCGTATTTTAGCACCAAAATCTGTAGACCTTCCCTCCTCCCCCCAGATTTCAGCGACGAAATCCATCAAAACCCTCCCCCCCCTCCCATTTTTGTGCCACAATCCCTCAAACACCCCCCCCCCTGGATTTTAGCGCTAAAATGTGTCAACACCCCCCAGAAATTTTGAAAAAAACCCAAAATCCGTAAAAAAAACCAAAAAAAAAGGGTTTTTGTGCCCAAAAACCATTAAAAAACCCGAAATCCCGGGGGAAAAGGGGATTCGAAGTATTTTTGGGCCCAAAATCCCTCCAAAAAGCCCTCCTTCCCCCGGAAATTTTTGCACCAAAAAACTGTAAACCCCTCCCTTCCCCGAAATTTTTCCGCCCACAAAGGCAAAAAATCCCCCCCCCTCTCCCACTGGATTTTAGTGTCAAAATCTGTCCCAAAAAACCCCCCCCCCCCCCCCCCTATTTTAGGGGCCACAACCATGAAGCCCCTCCCCCGGATTTTAGCACCAAAATCCGTAAAAAAAATACATATACACACATACTTTTCATTTTCAGTAAAACAGGGGGAAAAAAAATTTAGTCGCCCCCAATTGTGGGCCCCAAAAATTTTCCACACTTACCGTAAAATACTCGATTAAGCCGGGCCCCCATAAAAACCCAAGGGGGCTATTTTTCCCCAAAAAACGGGAAAGGGGGTTTTTTGACTCCAGTATAACCCAGGGTGGAAAATGGCCAAGAGGTAAATGGTAAAAATCAAAAAAAAAAATGGGTTACCAATTAAAAAAAAATACCGTTTAATGTCCCCCTTTGGGAGATATATGTCCCCCCCGCAGTTATAAAGGGGGGGGAAATGCCCGCACAGGGAGTTATAGGCAAAGGTTTATGTCCCCCATAGGCAGTTATAGCAGGTTTTTTGTCCCCCAAAGGGGAGTTTTTAGGGAAGTTTAAAAGTCCTCCATAGGCATTATGGTCCCCTTTTTAGGCGGGGAAAAACAGGTTATGGCAATATATGTTCTAATAGGCCCGGGTATAAAAGGGAGTTATAGGCTTATAAACCTGGGGATAGGTTTGGGTATAGGCTAGGTACAGGGTAGTAAAAGGCCCGGTAAAAATAAACCAAAAACCCAAACCCCTTACCCGACTACCCGCCGCTCCGGGCTCCCCGCTTTCTCCGTTCCCCCCCGCGCGCTGTCCCCGCATCTTTTCCGGGACAGGGGGTGATGTCATCAAAGGGCCCCGGCCCTAGCGCCTTTGGGTGACAAACCTTTCCTGTGCCGGAAAAATCCCGGGGGGCCCCGAGTTCCCGTTGCGGGGCCCGGGAGCGCTCCCTCTTGGGCCCGCGTGGTAAAATTTTCCCTCTATGGCTCCGGAAAGGAGGGCGCATATTGGGGAAGAGATCCCGACAGGGGGAGGGCCACGGCAGTTTCCCGTCGCTTGGGCACTGTGTTGGGATTCTCCCATATTTCGCTCCCTGAGGAAAACGCATGGGAAACCAAAATTCCCCGCCCCGGGGCACGGGGGCCCGAAGCGCCCGAGCGCCCACAGTTACTCGGTAAAAGCCCAGGTAGATTCTTCACTCATTTTTTTTGGGGTGAAAACACTTTTTTTGTTGGGTTTTACTCGAGTATATACGGTATGTAAAATTTTTAATTATATAAATATTTTATTATATATAGTGGCAATTTTTCTTACCCCAAATTTTTTTTTCCCGGGGGTCCGTAGGCGCACACCCTTGGGGAAATTTCTTTTCCCCCCCAGGGAAACCCAGGGGAAAACAGGTTAACAACAGTAATTGGAAAAATAATTAATCACTTAAGTGTTGCCCTATAAAGCCTTGGGTGGAAGCAACCCCAAACCGTATTGTAAGTAAACAATAAAGGGAAAAATTTAAACTGGGTGGGAAAGCTGTTGCCTATGGACCCAGGAAAAAGACATTTCGGGAAGCAAATTTTTCCCCTTTTTCCCGATCGCCCAAGGGGAGCACACCATTTGGGTTTAAAAAGGGAATATTAAGGGGGGTGGGGGCCCCCGAAGCCTTTTTCCCTTTGAGTATTTAATTTTTACCAAAAGTTTGAACATTCTGCAGAGAGGAAAAATCCAAACTGTAAAGCTTTACAAACTGGGGATGGGGGTAGACCATGTTCGGCCTTTACAAAAGTATCTAAAGGACTTGGCCCCAAAAAACCCCCAGAATGTCGCAGTGGATCTGGGTTTAATTTAGCCTGAGATGAAGGGTGAATCTTTACCCAGAAATACTGTAACATTTTTTTTATTTACCTCTTTAATCCAGGGGGCCCGAGTAGCCTTTCTGGCTTTTTTGACCTTTCCTATTTTCCCCTGGGAAATTTTAGAAAACCCAATTTCTTTTATCCAATTTTAAAAAAAGGGTTTAGAAACTTTTCAGATAATTGGGGACAGTCTTTCACATTTTCCCGGGGGTGGTTTTTAACATTGTTTTTTTGTCCCCTGATGTGGAAAGAACACCTTGGGGAAAAACAATCTATTGGTTTAAAGTTTTGAAGTTGGGAAATCACTTTTTGGAAAAAAACCCGGCATAGTGCCCCCTTGTTTGTTTTGGGGTTTGTAAAAAACCCAAAACCAAATTGTCTTTTTGTACGAGGGCATTCTAATTTAATCGGATGGGCTAAAACTGGTACAGAATTTAAAATTATTTTCAGTTTCCTTTTTGGTTGGAAGATACCTCTGTTCCTGGGAGACCACATTTCTGAACCCAGTGGGGCCTTTTTAAAATGGGCAAAAACCCCCCCCAGAGAAAAAATCCGTTGGGGAGGACTACCCGTTGTTGAGGAGTCAAGGTTCTACCTTGCCCCAGTGTGTTGGGTTTTTTCCCCCTTTTTAATCCGTCAGGTGTATCATGGGTTTTACCCCGGTGTCCTAGGGAAACCCCTTGTTTTTGTCCAGGAGGAAAAAAGAGGGGTTTGGCCAAAAGGGAAATTGGTATGGGGTTTTTTGGGCCCCAAAGGGAAATTGCATCCCCAAACTTTCATCGCTGAGCAACAGAGATTTTGTGGATGTTTGGGTTGGGAAAAGGTTTTGCAGAAATGGTTTTTGGAAAGGAATGTCCCCGACCATTTTTAACCCTAAGGCTCCCCTTTGAAGCATTGAGACAAAGCCTAAAAAGAAAATTTTAAATACAACTAAGAATTAATAAAAATTCTCTGCACCCTTTTATTAAGGAATTTCTCCAGGATCCCTTCCCTTTGGACCTCATTCGCAATTTTTGGTTAACGGCTGAGCCAAATACCAAAGGCCCGGGCACGGGTAAGGATGCCACTGAGAGGAAGCAAAACGTTTGGTACGTTCCCCATTCAGCAGTACACTGGGGATCCACATTATATGGCCTAAATCTAGCTCTTGGTCCACCCTTGACGGGTTTAGACGAAAAACTTTAACCCCAGTTCGATAATAGGGTGATTGGAACCCTTATTTTTTTGAGATGGGAAAGCCCGGCCTTCTTTTCCCAGATCCATGTTTTTTTTTTCTTTTATAATTATATATATATAATAATAAATAATATTTATAATAATATATAATAAAAATTAGAAAACTGTCTTCCTTACGAGATAAAAATCGCTGATTCATTAGAACTAATCCTCGTTTAGATATAAAAAAATTTCCTTTTCCAATAGTACTGCCCCCCAAAGGAGAGGGGGGAAAAAGGTGAGGTGAGAGGCCTACTCCGGGGCTTGCTTATATTGTTCCCTAATGCTCAAAACCTTGAAAATTTGCAGAGCGTGTTCCAAACCCGGGAGAAAAAGGCTCTAGCCTCAGACTGTAAGGAACCTTCCCCTTCAGGAAAGAACTGGGGCCACATGTTGAAAGGTTTTTTGGTCTAAAATCATTTTTTCCCCTAGAAACCTTTGGGGAAAAAAAAGTGATTTTTAGACCAAACCATTTCATACTTTTGGGCCCCATAGATGCAATATTAGAACACTTTCACTGGGATGGTAATTGGGATCTAAAAATTTTTGGAAATCGTTTCCTTTTCCCACTATCCGCTCTGAAGGGACATCTAAGGATACATGCCAACTCTCCCCGGTTTTGGGGGGGGGGCCCCCCTATTGGGGCCACCCCCCCCCCTCCCGGCAAGGTTTTGGGGAACCTCCCGCCACCCCAGGCCGGGGGGTTCTTTTAAATTACCGGGTTGGCAAGAGTGCGCGGTGCGCAAATCTTGCCCGCCGGGCCGCTCCCAAGGCGGTTTAAGCGGCCGCTTCACCCGCCCGCAGTTTCCTTCGGTGTGAAAAGGAAAAAGGGGGGGGGGAAACGTTCCCCTCCTCCCTTCTCCCCCGTATGTACAGCGCCGGCCGGGGTTTGCGCCGTCAACAGGTCAGCGGGGCAGGGGGGGTGACGTTTGCGGCGCACTCACTCCTCCTGCGACGTGAGGGGATCGGGAGGGGATGTCCGGAGCTGAGGAGGGGGGGTGGGGGGTAAGGGGGATTTTATTATTTTTATTTTTTAAATTTCTACATGGGGACTCTGCCTGGGAAAACTAAAGGGGCAACTACCTCATCTAAAGGGGGGAACTCCTACCGGGGGTACTAAAGGGGGCACCACCCCGGCTACTAAAGGGGGACTACCTGGTTCTAAAAGGGGGCAACTACCTACCTGGCACTAAAGGGGCACTACCTGGGTACTAAAAAGGGGGATACCGGCTTTAAAAGGGGGGAACACCCCCTGGCACAAAAAGGGGGGCAAATACCTGGCTTCTAAAGGGGGGAACTACCTACCCGGCTACTAAAGGGGGCAACTACCTACCTGGTTCTAAAAGGGCAACTACCCGGCACTAAAGGGGGCACATCCCTATAAAGGGGGCAACTAACTGGGTTTAAAAAGGGGGCAACAACCGGTAACAAAAGGGGGTCATCTACCTGGCTCAGAGGGGGGATCTCCTGGCTACAAGGGGGGATTAAACCTCCGTAAGGGCACTATTGGTTTTGGGGGCTACTACCTGGGTTTCTTCCAAAGCCATTATGCAGTTAGGCGGAGTGGTGTTTTTTTGAAGGGCGTGGACACCAAAAAGTTTGGGGGCCCTTTTTTAAATCCCTGTTTTTTTCCATTTCAAAATTTTGGCAACTAAGTTTATTTTATAATATATATATTATTATATATATAATATTTTGTGTTGACTTTTAATGGGTCAGTGACTGGACCATAGAAGGGAGGGGGAACCCCCCCCCCCCCCCAAAATTTGTATTGGAGAAAAAAGTTATATATAGTTTGTATTGTGTGTATATATACTTTTTTATTGTGTTGTGTGTGTTTTTTAAATATTATATATATATATTTATAAACATATATATTATATTATAAAAACTCCCGGCCATTTTTTTGGTACACCATGAGAACGGTTGGACCCCCTTTTCCTTCAGAACTCCCTAAATTTTTTCGTGGCATAGATTCCCCCGGTGTTGCAACGATGCTCAATTGGTCCCAAAGGGGCCCCAAAGATGAAAGAAAATATTCCCCACCCCAGAAACCCACCAACCAGCCTGAACCGTTGATACAAGGCAATGGATCCATGTTTCATTTGTTTGGGAAATTCTGAAAACCCCCATCCGAATGTCGCAGCAGAAAAACGAGATCATCAACCCAACGTTTTTTTCCCAAACTTTTACTGTCCAATTCGATGACTTGGGCAAATTGGAGCCTCAGTTTTCCTGTTCTTTGCTGAAAGGAGGGACCCGGGGTTTCTTCTGCTGCTGTAGCCCCCTCGCCTCAAAATTCGCCGTACTGTGCTTTAGAGGGCCCCTTTGCCTACCTTTGGTTGTAAAAGGGGGGCTTTTGAGTCACGTTGCCTTTCTTCAGCTCAACCAGTCTGCCCCTTCTCCTTTTACCTCTGGGATCAACAAGGCATTTCCGCCCCCAGGGCTGCCCCTCACTGGGTTTTTTTTCTTTTTCGGACCATTTTCTGTAAACCCTAAGATGGTTGTGCGGAAAAAACCCAGGAGAACAGCATTTTTTTGAAATATCGACCACCCTTTTTTGGGACCAACAACCAGCCACGTTCAAGGGACTCAAAAACACCTTTTTTCCCCCTATGATGCTCGTTTTGAAATAGGAGATTGTCTTGCCCTGTCTACATGTAAATCACTGAGTTTCCGTGGTTATTTATTTAAAAATTTAATGTTTAAAGAGCATTGGGGGTGTACCCTTTAAAGTGGCGGGGAGGTATATAGTTATGTGTGTTGTGTTGTAATATATTTATTATTAAAATATATATAATACACCTTTTGCATAATATATACGTGACTAAATACTTTTTTTTTCCCCCCACCACCAATTGTGCAAGTTCTCCCACTTAAAAAGATGAGAGAGGGGGGTGTAACGACATCATAGTCGACCCCAACTATGAGGGCAGAATGGAAAAAAAATCCCAAAATCCCTTTGTCTGATTTGGAAAGGAATTATTTTGGTGGAAAAAAGTATTTGGTTTACCTACAAACAAGCAAGATTTTTGGTCTCCGACCTTAAAATTTTCTTTAAGAGGGTCCTCTTTCCTCCATATTACCTGAGTAAAAGGCTCCTTTTCAATTTCAGAAAAAGAACCTGTCCACAAACCTAAACATCACACTCCAAATCCACTATGGTGAAAGACCCAAAGAACTGTTGAAGAACACCAGAAACAAAAAGTACCCCCGCACCCGAAGGGAAGACGAATCTGCAAAAGGCAAGCATTTGGGGGGAAGAAAAACGTGGGGGCAAAATCAGAAAAAGGGAAGACATACAAAACCCTGAAAAATCTCCTCCTTCGGGGGGCCCCTGCAAAGATCCACCCAGGGGGCAAAATGATCACAAAACGGGGAGCAAAAATTCCCAGAACCCCCGGGGGATATGACCCGCAGAGAGCTGGGGGCCAACGTAACCCAAAGGTCCACAGTAACACACTACACCGCCAGAGATCAATCCTGCTGCCAGACGGTCCCCCCCTTTAAACCAGTACATGTCCGGGCCCTCTGAAATTTTCTAGAGAGCATTTGGATATCCAGAAAGATTTGGGAAATGTCAATGGACAATGAAACCAAAGTAGAACTGTTTTGGGGAAACACAACTCGCATGTTTGGAGGGGGAGAACGCTGAAAAGCATCCAAGAAAACCAATTATGTAAAGCATGGGGGGGGGGGGGCAAAATCATCTTTGGGGCTTTTCTCTGCAAAGGGGCCAGGATGATGACCTGTACATGAAAGAAAAGAAAGGGGCCGGTTTTGGAGAAATTCCCCACAAGGGCACTGAAGAGAAACGCCCTGGGGCTTTTAAATACAATAATCCCAACACACCGCCAGGGCAACGAAGGGTGGCTTTAAAAGCATTTCAAATCGGGAGTGGGCCCACCACCCCAGACTCAACCCATCGAAAAAAATTTGGAGGGAGTTGAAAGTCCGCTCCTCTATAACCTGCTGCGGACAATAGACTGTGAACGCAGCTGCTGCAGAACCTCTTGTGGTGTGCGGTAATGCCAACCTTGTGAAGAGTTACAGAAAACGCTTGACCTCTGTCATTGCCAACAAAGGAGATAAAAAGTATTGAGATGAACATTGTTATTGACCAAATAGCTTTATTTTTCTCCACCTAAATTTTGCAATAAATTCTTTCAAGATCAAACAATGTGATTTTCTGTATTTGTTTTTCTTATGTTTTATGGTTCCTCTCATAAGTTGAGGTCGACCGTATATGTTCACTACAGTCCTCTCTCATCTTTTTAAGTGGGAGAACTTGCAACACTAGGTGGCTGACTAAATACTTTTTTTTCCCCCACTGTTATATACAGTACACACGTCACAATTACTACAGGCTGACTGGGTCTCCGGGGACCGGGAATCCCCCGTGGGCCCGCCCCGAGCCGCTGTGGGCCCGAGGCAGTGCGCCGTCGCTCCCCGGGCCGGTCCGCGCATCCTTTCCATGAGCGCCCTGGAGCTCTATGCGTCCAGCGCCCAGATACGGTCCCGGGAGTTAGGTACTAATTTCCCCGACTCCCTGGGCAGCGTGCGGTGTCATTGGTTAGCACAGCGCCACAAGGCGCTGGCTCCTCTGACCTCCCCCGGCTAACTGAAGGCGTGATATTGGCTTCATGCCTTGCCGGCGCCGGCCCCCACTGCGTGGACTTAGTGCGTCGCGTGACGTTCAATTCACCGCGTCCCCTATTCATGGTCGGACGTTCTGAGCGCTCGTGCGCGGGAGCCGGAGGCAGGAGCCCGAGCCAGGTAATGGCCTGTTGGAGTTGTTGTAGATGTTTTTTTTTTTGTTTTAAACGAACTACCCCCCTGGCTGGGGGGGGAGGGGGGGGCTCTGACTACTAGGGGGTCCCTGGCCTACAAGGGGGGGGCTCTAACTACAGGGGTCCCAGGCTACAAGGGGGGGCTCTAACTACAGGGGGTCCCCCTGGGCTAAAATATATTGGGGGGGGGGGGGGGGGGGGGGGGGGGGGGGGGGGGGGGACAAGGGAGGAGCTTCTGAACTAACAGGGGTCCCCTGGCTACAATGAGAGAGGGCTCCTGACTACAGGGGTCCCTGGCTACAAGGGGGTGGGGGACTCTGGACACAGGGGCCCTGGCTACAAGGGAAGGGTGCTCTGACTACAGGGGGCCCCTGGCTAGGGGGGTGCTCTGACTACAGGGTCCCTGGCTACAAGGGGGGGGGCTCTGACTACAGGGTCCCTGGCTACAAGGGGGGTCCCTGACTACAGGGGTCCCTGGCAACAAGGGTCCCGGCTATGAGCTGGGTGCTCGACTACAGGGGTCCCTGGCAACAAGGGTGTCCCTCTGGCTACGAGCGGTGGTGCTCTGACGACAGAGGGGGTCCCTGGCTACAATGGGGGGGCTCTTATTACAGGGGGTCCCTGCTACAACAGTGGGGGGGCTCTGACTACAGGGGGTCCCTGGCGTACAAGGGGGGGCCCTGACTCACAGGGGGTCCCTGGCTACAAGGGGGGGGGGGGCTCTGACTACAGGGGGTCCCTGGCTACAAGGGGGGGGCCCTGACTACAGGGGGTCCCTGGCTACAGGGGGTCCCTGGCTACAAGCGGGGGGTGGCCTCTACTAAGGGGGACCCTGCTACAAGGGGGGGTGTGCTCTGACTACAGGTGTCCCTGTAGCTACAAGGGGGGGGGCACTGTCTACAGGGGGTCCCTGGCACAAGGGGGTGGGGGCTCTGACTACAGGGGTCCCTGGCTTACATAGGGGGTGGGGGCTCTGACCTACAGGGGGTCCCGTGGCAACAAGGGGGGGGGCCTGACAACAGGGGGACCGCGTCTACATGGGTGGCCCTGGCTAAAAGTGTGGGCCCCTGGACTACAAAGATTGCCCTGGCTACAAAGGGGGCCCTGACACAAGGGGTCCCCCTGCTTACCTACAGGGGGCCTGACCTACAAAGGTGGCACTGCCATAACTAACACGGTTGCCCTGGCTACAAATGGGGTCCCCCTGACTACAAGTGGGCCGTGCTACCTACAAGGGGTGGCCCCTGTCTACCTAAAGGGGGGCCCTGGCTACCTACAGGGGGGCCCTGACTACCTACAGGGGGGCCCTGACTACAAGGGGGGCCCTTGCTACCTACACAGTAGCTAAGGGGGGAGGGGATGACTTCCTGCACACTAGCTAAAGGAAGACGCTAACTACCTGTATAATACCTAAAGGAGACCCCTAACTGCCTGCAAACTACCTAAAGGAGGCCTTAGCTGCCTGGTATACTACTTCATGGGAAGTCTCTAACTGCTGTTATACACCTAAAGGGTCCCTAACTGCTTGGCAGCCTATATAAAGGGGACCGCTAACTACCTACAGCTTACCTAACTGGGAGAAACCACCTACCTCAGACTTAGGCCTTACCATTTGCCTACAACCTAGGGTCTTGGTCCTACGTACCTGGTCATATCATTGAGAGGTGCTAGCATCCCATAGTTTTGTAGCAGTAGTTCTCCCATGGGGGGTTAGTGCCCATATCCCCACCCTCCGAACCCTCAGGATACTAGGCAACACGTATATGGCTGTACCCAATCTCCACCCCTGGAAGTTGTTACAGAGGTTGGAATGGTAAAGGAGGTGCTGGAAAATTGGGGGATTCCTAAGATTTTTTGCTGTTTATTTGTCATCAGGTATTGAGTTGTGGCCGGACCAAGTCATCATGGCGGTGTGGAACGGATGCAATAGGAAAAGAGGAATAAGGAACGACTACAAGAGAAGGAGAACGACTCATCAATAAGACGCTCCGGTGAGTCCCTGATTTCATGGGTTATTATAACTTCTAGTATTGGATCATGCTGTAATCAGCAGTAATGGTGATGTGACCTGAGCTGGTGTCTGACCTCTATGTGGTTACTATATGGTGTGTTGTAGGGTATATACCTGAGCTTGTGTGTCTGACCCTACTATGAGTGGTACTCCTATATGGCAGTGTTGTAGGGTATACCTGAGCGGTTGTGTCTGACCTTCTTGAGTTGTCTCTATATGGAGGTGTTTGATGTTATACCTGATCTGGTGTCTGACCCTCTATGTGGTCTCTATATGACGGTGTTTGTTAGGTTATACCTTGAGCTGTGTGACTGACGTCTAATGTGAGTATCTATATGGCGGTGTTGTAGGTTATGACCTGAGTTGATGTCTGTACCGTCTATGTGGATCTCCTATATGGCGGTGTTGTAGGTTTACCTTGAGTTGATGTCTGACCTCTATGTGTGTCCTCCATATGGCAGTGTGAAGGGATATACCTGAGCTGGTGTCTGTACCTCTCTGTGGTCATATCTATATGTGTGGTGATTGTAGGTTAATACCTGATCTGGTGTCCTGACCTCTATGTAGGTCCTCTAAATGTGGTTTGTAGGGTTATGCCTGAGCCAGGTGGTCTGTACCTGCTATGTAGGGCCTCTAACTTGTGGTGTTGTAGGGTTATATCGTCGCCAGATTAATTCCAGCGTACATTTGTGCGCCTGATTGACCCTGTGTATTAGGAGTTACACTTTTACTTTTCTTCTGTGGTGTTTAATTTTTATAAGGAGGTGAGGGTGCGTGACCAAGGAAACGTGGAGGGGATATTGTATGGGGCTATTGGTGGAGTGTGAGAATGGATGTGGGGGGTGGGGGGGATATGGATGGGAGTCTAACTTATCCCTTGTTGTCTATGATAATTTAGACAGACAGACTGTGAGACAGACAGATATGTGGACTTCCCCACTTGCTATTGTACTACACCAGACAGTTCTTGTTTTGCGATACTGTAGTATTTGGGATAAAATGGGCGCTATTATTCCGAGAGGCCGTAATCATATATCAAGTACAGTAGGTTTGGGCCCCTCCAATCTCAACTCCCCTGTGGGCCCCATACCCCCAGTCCCGACACTGAGTATATACATATAAACAATAAATATAAAACAAAAAAATATATAGTATATATATATATATAAATATAAAATATATAGTATATAGGGCACACACATATATATATATATATACACACACATACACTATATATACATTTCACCCCAATTACAGTTTATTGGGCGTTTCCCAGTCCATTCTATGGTCCAGTCAATGACACCATTAAAAAGTACATACACTAAAATATATAGTTCTTATAAACATTTTTTTGGGATCTGTGTTTCCCTCCTTTCTCTTCCTCTTCATCGCCTCTTCCTTATAATATGTCGCCTCCTTCCTGTTTATTTGTCGCACCTTCCTGTTAATTTGTGATCGACCTCCTTCCTTTTATTTGTATCGCCTCCTTCCTTTAATGTTTTGTCGCCTCTCTTCTTTTATTTTGAGGTCGAGCCTTCCTTTCCTGGTTATTTGTCGTCCTGCCTTCCTGTTATTGTGTCGCCTCCTTCCTTTATTTGTCCGCCTCCTTCCTGTATTTGTCGCCTTCTCCTTTTATTGTCCGCCTCCTTCGCTGTTTTAATAGTCGCCACCCGGTTCCTTTTAAATTTTGTCGCCTCCTTCCTGTTATTGTCGCCACCTTCCTTTTATTTGTCGCCTCATTCCTGTTATTTGTCGCCTCCTTCCTTTTATTTGTCGCCGTTCCATTCCTTTATATGTCAAACACCACTCCCCTCCTTCCTGTTTATTTGTCGCCTCCTTCCTGTTATTTGTCGCCTTCTTCCTTTTATTTGTCGCCTCCTTCCTGTTATTTGTCGCCACCTTCCTGTTATTTGTCGCCTCCTTCCTGTTATTTGTCGCCTCCTTCCTGTTATTTGTCGCCTCCTTCCTTTTATTTGTCGCCTCCTTCCTGTTATTTGTCGCCTCCTTCCTTTTATTTGTCGCCTCCTTCCTGTTATTTGTCGCCTCCTTCCTGTTATTTGTCGCCTCCTTCCTTTTATTTGTCGCCTCCTTCCTGTTATTTGTCGCCTCCTTCCTGTTATTTGTCGCCTCCTTCCTGTTATTTGTCGCCTCCTTCCTGTTATTTGTCGCCTCCTTCCTGTTATTTGTCGCCTCCTTCCTGTTATTTGTCGCCTCCTTTGTGTTTCTCCTGTTTCTGATGCTTTTACCTCATTACACTGGTCGTCCCTACCACTGACCCCCGCCCCTGACCTGATCACATGGGTGTTTAAATCATCGCAGGTCCCTGTGCTCTCATCCGTGTAGTACACACAGGTCCTGCAGTCTCTCTGGTGCTCGCTGTGGTCAGATTTCCCAGGATATATCCCCGGGCAGGTAGCTTACATGGGAAGTGTTCTCAGGTACGAAACCTGAGAATCTCCTTAACCTTCTTACCCGCAATCCGTCCTCTATAACCTGCGGCTGACAATAGACTGTGACCCGCAGCTGCTGCAGAACCTCTTGTGATGGGCGGCCATGTCTCCCCCTGCACAAGGACGTTCCCAGGCTAAATAGCTCTCAGGGCAGATGAAAAAAATTCTCCCCCCTTCAAGTATTATCAATCTGAAACCTACACAACCCTGGCATGTAATCCCCACCAGCCTGGATACAGTGTGGCCACTTAGGCTATGTTCACACGGCTTATTTTAGGGCGCATTTCGCGGCGTATTGTGCTTAAGGCTATGTTCACACGGGCTTAATTGTGGCGCATTTATGCCGTGTGAACATAGCCTAATTTGTGGCGAAATGTGCTCCATAATTACGGTAATCCATAGCTCTCATAGAGAACTATGATATACCCTCCTCCCCCCGCACGTAACACTACGATACGTGTGAGATAAGTGACATGTCAAATACGTTGCAGCAAGTATGCATGTCTAATTGGTCTGCGGGCTTGCCGGCCTCCCTGCGCCTCGGTGAAGTACACGCTGATGCATCTCAAGCTCCCGAGAACACACGATGTAAGCGGCGCGTACTGTCCATCTGCCATACATCGAGAGTGAACAATAGCCTAAATAGATCGATAAAGACTAATCATATCTGTTTTGGTGACTCTAGTTTTATTTGGTCTTCTGCTCCCTCAGGGGATGCTCACTTGACATAGCTTGCGCCATAGGTACATCTCACAAAACAAACCTCAGACATAATATAACTCACACATATGAGCTAGAACTAAACACACAAGTGCAAACTCACACACAACAACTACCAGGATTTTAATAGCCAGCATACCACTCAATGCACGACACACAGACACTCTTAACGACAACAACACACAACACAAAAAAGACCGCCTACACCACTAACAACGTCTATACCACTCTTCTCTCTATCTCAAGCTCTTGCTGAGACTTAAACATCTACTACCACCACAACCAACGAGCAACACAAGCAAATGCAAACAATTACAAGTTCAAGTAAACATATACATGAATAATAACGATAACATTAATATCTTATATGCCTAGAACACACCGACACACAGTACACTCTGTACATAACGTAGAAAAATCTAGAGAGAATCCAACAACAAAGAGAGACAATGCGCACAGAACACAGTACACTCAAATAATAGGTTTACACACAGTACATATTAATTATTTTGTGTGAGATGAGTGAGTTGAGACAAACAAGCGGTGAGCTGGAGCGAGAAGAGGAGGGACAGAGTATTATAAATACAAATCATTACTAAATAAAACCACACAGACCCGAGAGAGTTGGAATAGCTATAATCTTAACTCAGCTATCAGCAGTGTATAGCGGTGCCGCTACACGCCGTGTGAACTCACCGTTATACATGTAAACTCCAACATAAAAAAAAACTGAGGAATTCTATCTAAATCTATAAACACCATCCCCTGCAGTCAGGAATGGGCAGACAATCACCTTCATTACATTACATATTTATGTTTAATGCTTGGATGTAGATACTAACCTTTGTACGGGCCAATAAATGGCCCATCAGGTTGAAGTTTACAAGTCTAAGGATCACACTGGGCAGGATTACAAAGTGAATGGGGCAATATTGTGTATATGTATATATTTGTGTATAAGTATGTGTGTATGTGTATGTATTATTTGGTGTATAGGCATATATAATGTTTAAAAATGTGTTAAATTAAAATTTATATACATACACATGACTATATACAGTACATACACAAATCTATACACATATTTACATACACACATGTACATATACATTTGGTTTAGAGATAACAGTGTGTAATTGGATTAAAAACTGTATCGTTCTAAGAGAGTGGTGGTAAATGACTACTTCTCTGAGTGGTCCCCGGTTGTAAGTGGTGACCCCAGGGCTCAGTATTGTGTCCTCTTTTATTCAATGCATTTATTAATGATATAGTGGATGGGATCAATAGCGCGGTTTCTATTTCTGTAGATGAAACCAAGCTGTGTAGTGCAATCTATGGATGATGCTCATAAATTGTAAGCAGACCTGGACACATTGAGTGCTTGGGCATCCACTTGGCAAATGAGGTTCAATGTGGATAAATGTAAGGTTCTGCATCTGGGTAGGAATAATCTGCAGCATCATATGTCCTAGGGGGAGAAAAACTTGGAGAATCGCTTGTTGAGAAAGATCTGGGTGTTCTTGTAGATCATAGACTACAGAACAGCATGCAATGTCAATCAGCTGCCTCTAAGGGCAAGTAAGATATTGGCGTGTATAAAAAGAGTATAAAAAGAGGCAATATTACTGCTATAAAAAGCATTGGTGCGGCCTCTTGGAATATGCTGTTCAGTTCTGGGCTCCAGTTTATAGAAAAGATGTAATAGAGCTAGAGAGAGTACAAAAACGAGCAACCAAACTTATAAGGGGAATGGAACATCTTAGTTACGAGGAGGGGTTAGACGAATTAAACTTATTTAGTCTTGAGAAAAGACGGCTCCGGGGGAAATGATTATTTTATATAAATATATAAATGGTCTCTACAAAAAGTATGGGGAAAAATTTCATGTAAAGCCCCCTCAAAAGGCATGAAGACATTCCCTATGGCTGGAGAAAGAAGGATTCAATCTCCAGAGGAGAAAAGCCTTCTTCACTGTGAGAATTCTAAATCTGTGGAATAGCCGAACCAGGAGCTGGTCACAGCAGGAACAGTTGAGAATTTCAAGAAAGGCTTAGATAACTGCCTGAAAGAATATTAAAACATGTGTAACTGTATAGAATTCTAGATCCAGACTGATGGCAACTCTGGGATCAGAAATGAATCTTCTCTAGAGCAGATTGGTTCTTGCCTTATGAGATCCAAGTCTTCATCAGTAGGGAAACAAAGCTTAAAAATTCTCTATCCAACTCCCTTCACCCACATTTTCCCCTTATAAGTTTGGAGAAAGGAGGGGCCCCAAATCATACATGGACCACATCATGTGTGACATACAGAACCTCTGGGGGCAGAGGAGAAGCAGCTTCTCAGAGCCGTCACCACATGGATACAGGGTGTTACCAACACATCCACAGGATATTCCATAGTGTCTGATAGATGAGGGCCCCACCTCTTGGGGCAGCGCTCTACTGTGTCTGTAATTCCTATAGAAGTGAATGGAGAGGCCCCTGTACATGTGTGGCCCCTCTCTGCTCATTCCTCACCTGGATGCAGTAGCCCCCATCTCCGTGAGGGTCGGGTGAGGCCTGTTCACCAGAGGTGAGACCCTCATCTATCAGACATTTATGGGAGATGCTGTGGATACATCAGAAATGTCCATGTTGGGAAAACCCCTTTATGTTATAACTGATGAAAGACTTGATGCATCAGGCGAGAAGAGCAATATGAAGCCATTTCCCCAGACAGTGAGGACCTGACACACGGCTGATACTGGGGGAGGGCAATTCATCACATTGATTGGTATAATTCACCATTTCAAGCTTTATTAACAATCAGGCGCCTGCAGTACTGGAACCTTCCAGTTCATCCAGTTTTCTCCTATTCTCATACACAGCGTTCCCTTCTCCTGAATACCCACCAAGGATGGACACGGACAGGAAAAAGATCAGCAGAAGAATTTAGACTCACCTTGGAGATCCTCTACCTGGTGACCGGAGAGGTAACTTCTCTAGATTTCTATCATCTTTATTATCTAACAAGTCATTGATAGAAGAGAAAATCCATAATAGGAGGAATCCAGCGTCCTGTGTAAGAGCTTCAGGAGCTTCCAAGTGATGAACTGAGCAGCGGAAAACCTGCAATGAGAATGGAGCAATGAGAATGGTGAGTAGCCCGTTATACTGAGGAGGAGAGGCCCCGGAGGAGCCAAAGGAATCGGATGGTCGGGTTCAGCCCAGAGGAGCCAAAGGAATCGGATGGTCGGGTTCAGCCTGGAGGAAACCAAGGGAATCAGATGGTCGGGTTCAAACCCGGGGGAGCCAAAGGGAATCAAAATGGTCGGGTTCACCCAGAGGACCAAAGGAATCGGATGGTCGGGTTCAGCCCGGAGGAGCCAAGGGAATCAGATGGGCGGGTTCAAGCCGGAGGAGCCAAGGGATCAGATGGTCGGGGTTTCAGCCCGGAGGAGCCAAGGGAATCAGATAGGTCGGGCTCAGCCTGGAGGAGCCCAAAGGGGAAACAGATGGTCGGGTTCAGTCCGGGGAGCCAAGGGAATCAGATGGTCGGGTAGCCTAGAGGAGCCAAGGGAATCAGATGGTGGGTTCAGACCAGAGGAGCCAAGGGAATCAGATGGTCGGGTTCCAGCCTGGAGGTGCGAAAGGGGAAACAGATGGTCGGGTTTCAACCCGGAGGAGCCAATGAATCAGATGGTCGGTTCAGACTGGAGGAGCCAAGGAATCAGATGGTCGGGTTCAAAACCGGAGGAGCCAAGGGAATCAGATGGTCGGGTTTTAGCATGGAGGAGCCAAGGAATCAGAGATCGGGTTAAAGCATGGAGGAGCCAAGGGAATCAGATGGTCGGGTTCAGCATGGAGGAGCCAAGGGAATCAGATGGTCGGGTTCAGCCCGGAGGAGCCAAGGGAATCAGATGTCGGGTTCAGCCCGGAGGAGCCAAGGGAATCAGATGGTCGGGTTCAGTCCAGAGGAGCCAAGGGGATCAGATGGTTGGGGTCATTCTGGAGGAGCCAAGGGAATCAGATGGTCGGGTTCAGCCCGGAGGAGCCAAGGGGATCAGATGGTCGGGTTCAGCCCGGAGGAGCCAAGGGAATCAGATGGTCGGGTTCAGCCCGGAGGAGCCAAGGGGATCAGATGGTCGGGTTCAGCCCGGAGGAGCCAAGGGGATCAGATGGTTGGGTTCAGTCTGGAGGAGCCAAGGGAATCAGATGGTCGGGCTCAGCCTGGAGGAGCCAAGGGAATCAGATGGTCGGGTTCAGCCTGGAGGACCTGGTTTCATGTTTAGAATTTTGACAGTTGTATAATAACATAAAAGATGATGACTAGAGAAGAGTACACAGTCCATTGAGTTGTTCTTTTATTACATCCTTTTTTTTATATCACAAGGCATTATAGGAAAGGAGCTGAGAAGCGCATGCGCCCTCTATTGGATGTAAAACATCCTCAATTCGCTTTTGACCCACTGAGTCTTGAGAAAGCAAAAGGGATATTTACCCAAGCTAGTATCTCCCATCTGCAGACAGCTGTTTCGGGATGTTTGTCCCTCATCAGTGCAGTGCAGAGGGATACTGGCTGGCTGTGTGGGAGGCAATGAGTGGCTCAGAAAGGGGAACATCTCTCCTTAAGGCGAGGAGAGCACCAAATGGTATGTAGAGTTTGAATTGCCTTTTTGCCCTCTACTAAGCATCAGTTCCCCGTTCTGAGCCACTCATTGCCTCCCACCCAGCCAGCCAGTATCACTCTGCTCTGCACTGATGAGGGACAAACATCCTGAAACAACCGTCTGCAGATGGGTGATACTGGCTTGGCTAAATATCCCTTTTGTTTTCTCAAGACCCAGTGGTCTTGTTACATCCAATATAGGGCGCTTGAGCTTCTCAGCTCCTTTCCCATAATGCCTTGTGATATGCAGATGTTTAGTAGAGGGCAAAAAGGCTATTCAAACTCTACACACCATTTGGTGCTCTCCTCGCCTTAAGGAGAGATGTTCCCCTTTCTGCAGGGCCATCTTTTCCATTGGGCACACTAGGCAGTTGCCCGGGTGCCCCACAGGTATAGAGGCCCCAGGTGGTCTATCTATGTCCCAGGAATGCAAGAAACATACCCATAATCCCATGGTTGGTTTTGCTTATTTTACAGTTTGCGTGTTTTTAGGAAGTGCAAACAAATAAAAACCATGGTGGAGAAGGGAGTCAAAGGCTCCCTGTCCTGCCAATCAGTATTGGTATGTCTTAGTGTTGTCATGTATTTGGATGGGACCCACTGCAGTGCTCTGCTAAGGGGCCCATAATACTGTTGAGGCGGCTCTGCCTTTCTGATCCTTTATCAGGGGCGTAACTACCAGGGTAGCAGACGTAGCAGCTGCCCCTAGGCCCGTGCTCTTAAGGGGCCCAGCTCAGATACTACCGCGTCCTCTACCCGGTAATGCCACTCCTTGGCCTGCCGGCAGTAAACTTAACAGTTCACTGCAGCGGGCGCGGAGCTGCGGGGCTCGGCGCATGCTGCCTCTTAACGTCCAGGCCCTCCGGCCCGAGCGTTCAGAGGCAGCGCTGCCCCGTGGTAGCAGAGTGGAGCGCATCCGCCACTCCGTTCTGCTATTGTTCCTGATAGCAGGCGCCGGCTCTCAGTGATCACGTGGGCGGTGCGGTGACGTCATCGAGGGAGCGTGGACCGAGGTAAGTGATTTCTTATTTTACCTGCCCTGCCTGCCTGTATAGCCCACCCTGCCTGACTATATACCCCTGCCTGCCTATATAGCCCACCCTGCCTCCCTATATACCCCTGCCTGCCTATATAGCCCACCCTGCCTCCCTATATACCCCTGCCTGCCTATATAGCCCACCCTGCCTCCCTATATATAGCCCACCCTGCCTGACTATATACCCCTGCCTGCCTATATAACCCACCCTGCCTCCCTATATACCCCTGCGTATATATAGCCCACCCTGCCTGACTATATACCCCTGCCTGCCTATATAGCCCACCCTGCCTCCCTATATACCCCTGCCTGCCTATATATCCCACCCTGCCTGACTATATAATCCCTGCCTGCCTATATAGCCCACCTTGCCTATGTAAACCCTGCCTGCCTATATAGCCCACCCTGCCTGACTATATAAACCCTGCCTGCCTATATAGCCCACCTTGCCTGACTATGTAAACCCTGCCTGCCTATATAGCCCACCTTGCCTGACTATGTAAACCCTAACTGCCTATATAGCCCACCCTGCCTGCCTATATCGGCCACCCTGCCTGACTATATACCCCTGCCTTTCTATATAGCCCACCCTGCCTGACTATATACCCCTGCCTTTCTATATAGCCCACCCTGCCTGACTATATACCCCAGCCTGCCTATATAGCCCACCATGCCTGACTTTATACCCCTGCCTTTCTATATAGCCCACCCTGCCTGACTATATACCCCAGCCTGCCTATATAGCCCACCCTGCCTGACTATATACCCCTGCCTGCCTATATACCCCTGCCTGACTATAAGCCCCTGCCTGCCTATATATATAGCCCACCCTGCCTGTCTATATACCCCTGCCTGCCTATATATAGCCCCTTGCCTGACTATATACCCTGCCTGACTATACCCCTGCCTGCCTATCTACCCCTGCCTATATAACCCCCCTTAGCCTGCCTATGTAGCCCCCCTAAAGCCTGCTTGTATAGCCCCTATAGCCTCCCTAAAGCTTGCCTACCTATATAGCCCCCTGAAACCTGTCTGTCTACTTATATGGGGCCCCTTTAGCTACCTAAACCCTGCCTACCTACCTATATGGCCCCTATAGCCCACCTAACCCCTGTCTACCTGTATGGCCCCCTTTAGCTAACTAAACCATGCCTGTCTACCTATTTAGCCCCCTATAGCTATCTAAACTCTACATGCCTACCTATATGGCCCCTATAGCCTACCTAAAGCCTGCCTGCCTATTTGGGCCCTCCTTTAGCCTATTTACCTACCTGTCTACCTATGTGGGCCCCACCTATAGCCTAGCTACCTGGGGCCCACCTACAGCCTACCTGTGGTCCACCTACTGCATTCCTACCTCCCTGAGGCCTAAATACTGCCTACCTAGTGCCAATCTACCTACCTGTAGCCTATCTACCTAATTGAGACCTGCCTGACAACTGCCTACCTACCTAGGATCTACCTACCTGGGGCCTATGTACTACCTACCTCAAGTCTACTAACCTACCTACCTAGGGCCTACCAAACTATATAATGAGGGGGGGGGGAATCCAAAAGTTTGCTTTGGGGCCTAGGCTTCCCTAGTTACGCCCCTGTCCTTTATTATATATTATATATGTTTATCCAAAACAGATTTAGAGACATTTATTGTTGATTTTGCTCCATATTTGTAAACAATTTCCACCATGTTCCCTCTTTCCTTTACGCCTCTATCGTAGGTAAAAATTTCCATGATGTTGCCCATTTACAGTCTTTCCTCTGGGCAATGCAGTTCTTTTAGTTTCTTCTCTTTAAGTTTTAGGCTTCAGACCATGTTGCTCATTTGTGGACATCTTCTATTTTTTATAAAGTCTTCTCACAGTGGTCTTTTTATACTGACCCTGTACCATTGATTCATC